>JAUUEB010478056.1:0-11251 GCA_032362205.1 Clione limacina | reverse complement strand
TTTGATAAGTATTTTATAACATAGAAAATTCAATAACAATCAATTAGCATTAATTAGCACCTTAAAAGTCAATATATGAGTTTATGTACACCGGAGATAAAAAATACCATGTTTAAAAAAAAGTGCAAATCATGTTTAAGTATAGACATTGTAATATAATTGGTATCAAATAAAAGGTCTATCTCTGCTACAACAACTCATATAGGTTTTGTTGCAGAAAAATCGAAAACGAACCCGGGCCCCTTTAAAAAAAGAAATTTTATGACTTTTAAAGAGAGAAAAACTAAAAAAAATTAATTCCTCAAAAATTAACGAGTTTTTTTCTTTTACTTTTCTAATATCAAATTAGACAACTTTAAATTTAGTTGTTTGCAAATGTTCATAAGGATCCGTTCAATTTTTTTAAAAAGTAATAACCGATTTTCTTGCAACACAGTATTTTGTACTTTGTTATAGCGCCAAATTCAAGTGTATCTTTAGCCACCACAAATAAATAAATGATGCATATAAAGAGTAGAGTATCGATTCCACTACTCACTACTCGAGCCTAATTTTCGAGTAGAGTAGTGGGTCAGCTCGAGTAAGTATTGCGTAACGGAGCAGGGGACTACTCGGGAGTAGAGTAGTGGGTTCACTACTCGAGAGTACTACTCCGTACTCGAGTACTCGAGAAGTTACAACTCTGGTTGTAAATAAAGAGCAGTGATTGAATTTCTTCATTGTGAAGGGATAAAACAGGTAAACATTGTCAAAAGATTGATACATGTATATCAAAACAAAACTTTAAATCAGTATACCGTCTGTAGGTGGTTGAACCGACTCAGTGATCCTGTGATAGCTAGAGAAGTCATCCTAACTCACTCAGACCAAACAAGTTCAAAGCAGAGAAAAGTTCAAAGAACATTTTTGAAACTGTGTTTTGGGACGTTCATGTTGTGATTTATCTTAAATTTATCGCAAGAGGATTACGAATTAACTCTGGACTATTTATTCAAACATTAAAGAAGCTTAAAGCCAAGATTTTTTGAGTTAAACCAGGACTGGCCATGGACAGGGTGCTCTTTCATCACGACAATGCACCAAGCCACACCAGTGCCAGGACAATGGAGACAATCACATCTATGGGATGGACAACTATTTCACACCCACGCTATTCCCCTGATGATTCCCCCTATGGCTACCATTTGTATGATCCTCTTAAATCAGCTTTGAGAGGAATCCAGCATGACGATGACAAAGAGTTAAAGTCACCCGGTCACGACTTGGCTCAAAAACCAGCCCCAAGAGTTTTACCGCAGGGGTATACAGGGACTGTTTAAAACATGGGCCAAAGCATTCTAGTGACAAGAAGCGTATATTGAAAATTAAAATTGTAATCCTGAGACTTCCCTCTTTTGTTGTATGATACTTTACTATGCTTGTAAACATTAAACTTGTATCAATCTTTATGCATTACTTTTTGAATGATGCAGTACTTCACACTGGTGTTGATCATGATGGTAAACCGCTTATAGATATATTATATGTATCAGGCCTGTCGGTAAACATTCTGAATTAACGCTGTAATTCCATGATAACTCATGTTTTAACAATTTGCAAAATCATTTCTCGATTCATTTTCAGGTTTCTTATGCTGCAAAATCTGCCGCTTTGAGTGAGCGGGAAAAATATCGTACCTTCTTCAGATTGGCGTTAGGGAACTCTGCATTGAATCCTGCTCGACGTCTGCTAATCAAACATTTTAAATGGGACAAAGTTGCCGCCCTTTATGAAGATCTGGAATCACTTTCCTTGGTAAGCTTGTCATACGAAAAATTCACAGCAAAAGTTACCTAACGTCGATACGTTGCACTATTAAATATCGTATAACCTATCTTATCCTATAAGCAATGCACAATGTCTTAGACATTGCATGGAATGGTATTTTATGTAAGATATTTAAAATGAGATTTTAACACTGGTTATTAACAATGAAGCAATTCATACGAGAAGAACTGTAACGTTTTGTTGACAATCATAAATCCAACTCAATGTATATTTTAGTGAATCCAAGCTTGAAATTAATATTCGATTTATGTCTGATATGTTGGATACATTTATAAAAAACTGCAAGTTTAGATTATATAGAATGGTAATTTATATGATTTTTTACGAATTCAAAGGTCCCTAACATGATCTAAGATTTCATCAAGATGTTTACTTTTCAAAATAGATATATATCTATTTATTCCACATCCTGTATGATCATAAGAGAGAAAATGCCAATTCAATCAATTTCATATTTTGAAGTTACGCCAATACATATAACCTAGTTTCTCTACGACAAAAACACTAGGGAGCAAACATTGCGGTCGCGGGTTTTTACGGCATGGGACCACGCGGTGTTAGCTATTTGTGAGTATCGTTTCTTCACCACGTGCTGGTCCATAGAAATAGTTGTTACAGTCGCTCTTTTGTGTTATTTAGTTGTATTATAATTTATTTAACGTAGGTTTTGAAAAATTACCAAATCTTTATGGAGTAATTGTTGAATTTTTGTATTTTTTTGTATCTACACATATTAAACAACTGTAATGTTCTTTCACTAACTTTCTTCTTCTTTTTCTTCAGAAATACAAAACGTGCGCAAAGCAATTTTTATGTGTAGATAAAAAAATCGAAAATTCAACACTTATGTGCAGTAATATCTACATTGACGATATTGATTAATATAGAATAAACCAAGTGGAATGAAATGAATACTTCCTGGCTGAGTTTCTATCCCCAATTTAAAATCTCGATCGATATTAATTCATCGATATCAAACTCGTGTGCCATAAATTGTGTATAGAAACTCAGCCAGGAAGTATTCACTATACATTTTTTTTAACAACATATTGATATAACATTAGCGATGACATGATACCATTTTAACGAAAAATAGTAGTTTTCTGTTATAGGGATATTTTGACAATTCTTTGGGATAAAAAACTGAATTTCAAACATCAAATGCCTTTAAAGTAAAAAAACGACAACACAATATTAGCAAGTTTGTTTTTAAAGTTCATACAAAACACTTCATAATGACCAACATCATTTGTCAATAAACAGTCTGGTAAATCTCTTCACGTGTCCGTCATTATGACTTGTGTGACTGACTCTGCGGACTTCTCTTCTCTTCTTATACTGGTCAAATAAACCCTGGACATGATAGAGTACATCCGGTCTTTGATGAACCACCACTATTACGTCACGGGTCTAAGCTTGGTATCAGGACGATTAAAATATGCTATGTCAGTTGGCATGCTATAAAGAGAACATTACGTTGAACGATATGGCGTGAATATTTTTCTCTCATTCATAAAAATGACACTAGACAAAAAGCTTTAATGCTATTTTATTTAATTTAGAAAAACGCTTATTCATACAGCCTTCGTTTGTGTGATATTAAGGACTTATTGTTGACAATTATATATGTACAACCTGTATGATATCAACAATATGTTACTGACAACATGACAGGGTAAAAGATAATTAATTATAGTGTACACACTTTTTCTTTCAGGCTTTTAACGAGATCAACAAAGACTTTTCATCCCACGGAATCGTCATCAAGTCATCAGCCTCATTCAAAGATGCTCACAAAGAAGTGCCTGGGAAACTAAAAGAGTTGAAGGTAATCGGGGGGAATTTAGGTCAAATAATTCAGCAAATTGATATTTTGCTGCTAAAAATGTTGCATAGGTGTTTATGTTTTTGTTGCATTTTGTTATTTAACTATTTTTTAAATGACATTCATGAATCGAAGACAGAAGCAAAATGCTCCTCCGGTATTATCCTGGGCAAAGCCATATACAGCGCTAATGAACAAAACATAAGACCTACTTCCTGAATGGCTATGTTTATTTCCGATATTTCAAGGAAAGCAATTATGATTTTTTTGTTTACAGAAAAGTGACACAATCAATATTTCATATTATATTTTACGCGTCTATATTTACCTGCACCCTATCATTAGAAAAACATTATCTTCTGAAACGGATAATCGTTACGATATAACATTATTCTTAAGGCCACCTTTTTCTTGAAATACCTTATTTTTTAAAGAGTTATTGTATTCAAATTATATCTTTACGGCTTCACAAACGATGTGGTTTGCCCGTTTTCACATTATATCATAATTTCGCAACGTCGCCCCGCCCGATACGTGAACTCGTTATTTGTAGACCTTTTTAAAAAACAACAACTTGGTGTTCATAAAAAGGTAACGATATTTTGGGTCATTCACAATGTTTTTTTTTATTAAACCTAACGATTTCATGACGTCGCTTATTAGGTCAAATTAAAATGAATCAGATTATCTATGCAACTTTTTTTTTTAAATCAGCAATTTTAATGTGTGTGTGTTTTATCAATTATATAAAAAAAACTAAAATTTAAAAAAAGCTAACAAAAAACTACAATGTAGTCAACGGTAACATAAGATCGCAACGCACACCCTCCCTAGTCAGAAACTTCTTATATTTCTTCTTCTTCTTCTTCCCGTTCGTCGGATGAACAGTCCGGCATCAATTGTGAAGGCGACTGTTCTCTTCAGATCTACCAGGCAGCCATGGAGTTTTTGTTCTTGCTAGTAGAGTTGGGCCATTGTTTCTAACTCCGGTCTGCATAATTGTTGCATGTTTCCAAAATCTGATCTGCTGTTCCAGGTCCATTCCCACAAGTACACTGGTCTGTATGGCCAACTTTGAATTTGGTGTACATGTGATGTCACAGGCGGTTGTGGTTTGTCCTAAATCCAATAATGATGATTTGCTCTTGTCTGCAGAGTCTGTGGTCAGACTCATTCTTATTGTGTAGAGGATGTTCTCTCTCCCATATATCCTTTTGCTTTGACTTAATGATTGTTCTTTGCTCTGAGTTGGTTGTACTGTTATCTGGTTGGTCTTCGTTTGACCCTTCCTTTCCCAGGTAGTCTGCAGTGTCGTTCCCATGCAATGTGAGAAGGTATCCATTGTAATATCAACGTTTTCTGACTGCATAGTGTTGTCATATTTATGCACATGCTGTTAAGTTATTTATCCTTATTGATTTGAAGTGACTGTGGAACTGAAAGTACTTCAGTAAAGATCACCGCTTGCTGTGTTTTGTGAGGGCTATGTATCAGGTGTATTCTCTCTACGGCTACTACTTCAGCTGTGTAATTGGTTGAGTTTAGTCCAGTCAGGAACTAGAGTTTATCTTCGTGTCCTTCGAATTCTGTATAAGGATCCCTGCTCCACCATTTATTACTGCATCTTTAGCTGATCCATCTGTATTTACTCGTGTTCAAGTTTATTTATGGGTATGAGTCAGATTCCTTCTGATCGTGTTGTCTTGTGTAGCTTTGGGTCCAACCCCAGGGATACTTAATTCTTTGAAGGGAACTGCAAGGCATCTTGGAATTTCTTTCGGCAAGTGATCAGTTAGGTCTGGGTTCTCTTCTTGAAGTTAGTTTTTTCTGTGAAAGAAACTGGCTCTCTGTATACGGCTTCTTGTTCTTCCGTTAATGTCTTCTTTCATATGGTGATCTGGCATTCTCCTGTATTTTGCTGCTTGGGTGAGGAGTTTTGTATCTCGTCTGTCTTTCAGAGGTTGGATTCCTGTTGTAGTTTCCAATGCAATTATTGGTGTGAATTCCACTGCTCCTGTAATGATTCGTGTTGCTTGGTTTCGATCTCTACTTGGTTTGTCAACATTATCTTTTGCTGTAGTACAAAATGCTGTTATTCCATATTGTATTACTGGTCTCACATTTCCAGTATAAACAGTCTCGAGGGTTTGAGCATCTGCTCCCAATTATGTTCCAGCAAGCTTTCTAAAAGGGTGAGACGTATCTTTGCTCTGATCTCTGCTTTTGATGTTTGTACTTTCTAGGTGAGTTTTGTGTCGTATGTACCCCAAGATAGGTAGGGTTTTCCTCTTCCTGCAAGACTTGTCTTCCAATACGGAGCAGGGATTTGAGCTTTGGTTGAGGGAGTAAAGATACTGTTAGTGGATATGTTGGGTTGATTTGCACTATCCATTCTTTGGTCCATCTGTCAAGAACGTCTTATGCTTCCTGTAGTCTTTATCGTGCTGTTGCTGTACTCTCTTCAGCACCACGACACGAGATAATCTGCATACATTGCTCCTTGGATTCCTCTTGGGATGTCTTTTAGGATGTCATTAACTCTTTCTATACCATTCCCCGATATATCGGGGACGTAAACGGTCAACATTTTACCGATATCCCCAGATCCACACGAAACGATTTCGCGGTGCTCGTAAATCCCCGATATATATATCGGGGACTGGTACAATTTGGATCGTTTACGTCCCTGATACATCGGGGATTGATACAGAAAGAGTTAATGCTCTTCACAACACAATGATGCTCTTGAATATACAGAGAGGTACTATTCCTTGCACATTTTAGACGGTCAGAACCCCAAATTCTAGGTGGATTTAGGTGGTATAGAAAGAGTTAAGAATACCAGAAAAACCGTTTGGCTGAGTATCCTTCATTGTGAATCTCATTCGTTCAGTGTCTTTTCTGCTGTAAAAACTATTCATCTGTACTCTTTCTTTCCTCTTGTCAAGATATTGAGATATCCATTTGAACATGTTTCCATTCAATCCACTCCTTTGAGGTTAAAGTCGGAGCCCGTCTTTCAATACTTTGTCAAGCGCTTTCTTCATGTTAACCCTTACAGCTAATGTGTGTTGTTTTGCTTGGAATCCATCATCTGTTTTCTGTGCAATATATGGTCTTCTGTTGAATGATGTTGCTCGGTCTGAAAAACACAAGAAATATCACTCGATAAACCTCTTGATTTTCTTGTGTTTAACATAATTCGTGAGGCAATAAAATTCATATAAAAAGACAAGCGGGCTGTAGTCCTTATGAATACGTTTTTTAACAAGTAGAACAAACATATATATTATAAGAAATCACAAGTTACCTGGTATGCTAATTGTAACTGTTAAACGTTCAATACTAATTATGTCAACACGTTTACGCTCATTTGCTTGAAAAGAAAATGAACGTTCCAAAACTTGAAGTATTTTTACAGTGACAAATCTGTAGAAACTAAATCATAGTATTCCAAAATGATTAATAAATAATTCATGAAGATGATAGTTGTATAGATTTTGTGTTTGTTTTTATTCTATTAGGATCTAGATGTCCGGATAATCTTAGCTGGATTCATGGAGCCAGCAGCTAGGCGAGTTTTTTGTGAGGTTTGTGAACATACAGTATATGTATTCAAATCAGTAAAATGTCAGTTAAATCAATGCTTCTCAAAATCTTTTACTATTTTATCAATTCTCGCAGATTTTCCACATGCATTATCAGATGTGTGAGTCAGTGAGTCAATTATATGATATCATGCATTGATTCATTGAACAATATTCAATATAGTTATGATTATTTTGTAAACGTTTATTTAGTTCCTTGAAGTTTTTTTTATGTACAATGATTTTGAGCACCAAGAGGTGAATTGGTTGACAATTATTTCCCAATGTATTACAGAAAAAGTATAGTGGCGACGCGAGTGCTCGAACTCACTACCTCTTGAGCTATAAGTCTCAATATGCTTGATTTTAATTGCATATTAAACACGGCGGAGCATGTCTCAATAAGACGTTTCGTTTGAGAGCATTCCAATGTATACTGGTTACTTTGATTTATATACGATATATATGCACACATGTGTAGAGTGGTCGTCGTGACGTCTTTGTTTATTTTATCCACATACACATTAATTGTACAGATGTTTTTCGATATTATAATTTGATGCTTGAAAACGGCATGCTGAAAAGTACGACATTTTTTCAGGTTCTTGATAGGATTTATAATATACAGTAGTATAAAGTTGAGAGTGTTTAATGACCAATAATGTTACCGCCAGAGTACGCAAGTGTGAAGTATATTTGATGCTGCAGTGCTTATTAAGTTCGTTCAGTTATGACAATAAACCAAGTAAGAGCTTTCACAATCTCAACGAATATGGTATAACTAATTGGGTTTTGAAAATTTCGTTAAACAAGATATAATTATGTGCATTATGATAGAGCCATATGAGAGGAATAAAACATTGTTGCATTCGTAAAGACTTTTGATCAAGATGGTGTGATGATTTTTTAATTTCCTTAGAGCTTGAATATTTGTTTATTATATAAATAATTATGTTCTGTTTCTGACTTATTCAATTTAACATAATATTTGTTTGACATAGTTCTGAATTTATCTGTGCCAAATGCAATAAAACAATGTATCTAGCACGTTCATATTTTCCCTGGAAAAAAAGTGTTTCGTTTTACAGATTTTCATTAACACATTTCGACCAATTATAATCAATTCACTTCCAACAATCTTTGTTAATCCTAATTTGGTATTATCAAACAATAGGCATACAAACTAGGTATGTATGGGCAACGCTATGTATGGATACTTGTTGGAGGATTCAAGAGACAATGGTGGAAAGACCAGCAGGATACAGGATGCACTCCTGCCCAGCTCGCTGTTGCTGTAGAGGGTGCCTTTACTGTTTTCAGTCTGGATGGATTGATAGATGGCGGGAAATCCGTTGCTGGCTTGGTAAGTCTCATTGTTAAATAAATGCTTCTATTATATAACCTCTTTCACATAATATTAATGACTAGAAGAACCCAAAAAAACTTACTTCTTATTATGGAGCATAAATCTTAACCCCTACCAAACCCTTTTTAAGACCGCTGGTGAGTATTGCCCTCCCTCTTATTTTTGGTTCTCAACTGTTTGTACGTATTTTCAGACGGCAACAGAGTTTCTCGACGCTTACTTCAAAAGCAACGGAAGTAAACCGCTGAGCATGTATGCAGCAAGTACGTATGACACAGTCTGGACGATTGCTCTCACAATTAATCAAACATTAGGACGTCTGGGCACAAATGGAACTGCTCGTGTCCTCCCGCTGCAGAATTACGAACAAATGGCAACTGTCAAGGAAACATTCATAAGTACAATGCAAAATTTGGATTTTGCTGGAGTTTCAGTAAGTACTCTCCACCAATACTGTTATTTTCTTATGTCGATGTGAATATCAACGCTAATCGAAGTTTTAATATTACAACTTGGGATTCGGCACTGTCGTTATGGTACTATCCAGTTATGTTAAAACTAGGTAAATTCACTTGACGTGATTTGTTTGATCTGTTTTCGGAGTCATTTAGAAATGTTATGAAACAATTAACATAAAGCATGTGGTTTTACAGGCTTGTTGTGTAATAACATTTGATTTTCAACGTTTGTTTTATTGGCTTATTTGTTTTATTTGTGACAATATAACAGCCATACCCTTAAAAAGGTAAAAACCAAACATATTGTAAAACAGAAGAAACTATATGCACAATTGAACTTGTCTTATATCATTTGTTTTTAAACTCTAGCACAGTTAATCAGAGTATCCTCTGATTCGAATGGCTGAAACTGTATCGGTGATGAGAAGCATCAACCGGTTTAAACATAATAGTGTGATGAGATGTCAAGGTCAGAGTTTACACCAGCTTGTAGCGGAATAGAATAGCGTATAATATAATAGAATCGAATCGAATAGAATAGAATAGAATTTAATATATCCATATAATAAAATTCACTCAACTCAATAACTCACACTACCAGTATATTAAGTAACATATCATAGTGTAACATTACATATAATAATGCTTCAACGCTTGGATTAGTATCAGGGACACCCTAAAAGATAATATCAATTCGCAAACCGCAAAGAAAAATAATAAGGCCGAAATCCCTTACTGTAGCAGGGACAATCATTCCAAGTTGAAACCTTCAAGTGTGTCCTCATATGACAGTAATAATTCTAGCAACATACGTTTTCTTAACTAGTATGTGCAGACAATGAATCTTTGTTTCAGTCGTTATTTTAGTCTGCTGTTATTGACCGTGTGTTATATAAATGTTACTGTCCACGCAATGTTACATATTCTGTTCTTGAAGCCAGGGCTACGATCGGCATTATTTTATCAATATCCTCATGTAATCAAAATTGACAAGCAGTATGGATTATCAGAGACAAGTGCGTATCTAGGGTGTGGGGGGAACCGGGCATTCCCCCACCTGAGGAGAAAAAAATAAAAATGCTAAAGATTTAAATCAATTAAACCTATTTTTCAAATATGGTCCACCTTAAAACATTTTCGACGCTACCCGCAGATTTATCCCCTCCCCTATTTAATATTACTAGATACGAGCCTGCTCCCATCACTGGGTGTCATTGATACTAACACCTTTGGCTAGAATAGTAAATAAGATAATCTCACAATATCTCAGATTTCTATTATTTGTGACTTGTTATCGTGCAGTTCCCTTCAGAGCCTGATAAACATACTTATCCTTGTTGGTTGGGCATTTTTTCGTGCCTGTATTGTTCTCTTGCTGTTGACTAAAAGATAAAGCGAGCCGATAGATGTAAAGTGAAAAAGCAAGCCTTCCTCTTTGTTCCGTAAAAATATGAGATTATTTCCACAGAAAACACATTTAAATTAATGCTGATATGAATTGATCTTGTTTATGTCTCTTTCTACTTAGTCTTGTTTGTCGGTAGATTAACGTTTATTAAAACTAAAGTGGAAGTACCTACTATGTTTCTTGGGTAAAAACAAGTTATATTGCTAGCAGGGTAAAAGCTAGTATTGAAGGAAGTGATTGCAGTTATAATATCTACCCTTAAGTAAAATAGAAAGTAAAGGCAATGACCGTTTGGCCTGTAGATGATTGATTCAAAGATGCAAATAGATTATTTTGTTAATTTTTAGTAATATTGCAATTTCTTTATTTGTCCTGTTTCTCAAACAATATCACACGACCTTTGAACTGTATACATGTATTTATATCACCAGAAAATTATATATAATCAAATAGCTTCATAAGGAAATAATCTTCTAGCGTTTACGAATTGTTTTTAAAACAACAATTTTATCACGAGTAATCATGATACACTTTGCCGATTTAAACAAAGTTTGTTGATAAAAATAGTCTGTCGTGATCACACACGCAACCAAACTCACGCACGTTTATGCTTTTTTATAGAAAAAATGATTATGCTAACCCATGCTCATATCTACACATATAATTAGTTAAATACTGAAATAGCTGGAAACGTTTAAGAAAGTATGGTTATGCTAAGCTATGTTCTTATTGAAGCATTTAACTGATTAAATACTCAAATTACTGGAAACATTTATGAAA
>JAUUEB010478045.1:0-11253 GCA_032362205.1 Clione limacina | reverse complement strand
ATTTAATATTTTGAAAATAAAACAGTTTTGACAGAGTTATGTCCCTTTGTGTCTGGTGATCGAGGTAGTACTCTCTACGAGTACTCATTTTTTCTAGTTATTATTTTGTAATCATTTTTCTTTATTTTTGTATTTGTTTAACCTGTTGAAGGAAATATTGTTGATTTTTTGTTCCCGTTATTTCGTCCCAGGTGTTTGAATGATCATTATGTCATGCTTAACAAATCATTGTTGTCCAAAGTTATATTGATGTTTACTTAACTGTTTTATATTGTTCTTACTAATTCATATTGATGCGGTTTGCTTTTGTCTTTGTGTATGCCTGTGCGGAAATATGATGCAGAACAAATTTATATTTAGACTCTCCAGGCGTTTGCTTCTCATTTACTGTGTACGTTGACCTTTAAAATAACAATGTCAAATGTGTATTGCACTTGCAAGTTCCTATTGCTCCTTTCTTGAGATATAACAAATATTAAATAAGTGTCAACGGGACCTAAGCACGCTAGCGTATTGGAATAATTAACGAGCTGCGAGTTCAAGTGTTTTGTGTTAGTTTTATCACAAATAGGTACAATAATAACAGTTTTAAAGAATATTCAAGCACTTAACCTTATTTTGATATTTCACTCGCAAGCTTGTTGATTTTTTAAAAATAAGTTCGCCTGTTTATTTACAGTCGTTAAATTTATAATAACGTAACATACGATCATTAAGTTAAGACATTTTGAGACGAATATATATTGTTATTAGATTATTACAATTTATTAAGTTGCAAGCGTGTAAGACTACGAAAAACGTAACAACATGCACACGAATGAACAGTGTTATTTGTTTCTACGAATGCTTTTCACTTGACAGTGTCACGTATTCTTATTGAAAGTGATGGTATACCTACGTGCTACTCATAAATAGACGTGAGTGAGTGTTAATGAACTGTCTAGACAGTGAACACTCTGGTTTTGTCAGTTGACGCCATTATCTGTAATGAGGAAATGTTGTGATTTAAGCAAGCGCAGTGTTGGACATGTTATCTCTGACGCCATTGCACTTCACTGATGAGAGAGTGAAGGCCTCTGATAACCAAGGCCATCTCTAGGCAGACGTCAAACAAGACTACTAACTAAGTGTTTTCACTACATCACGACTTGATGGTAATAATAATGATGATGATTTAAGTGATAGTGCGCTTTTCCTTACCAGGACTAAGCTGAAAGCATAAATGTCACCAACAATCGCTCACCAAACATTCATAGGTGACAGCAAAACTTTCACAAATATCAAAAGATAACAGTTGTCATGATATACAGTTAAAAAACATATGTTAAGTAAATCTTTCAACTTAATATTAATAATAAAAATGTATACATTTTAAAATAAAAAGTATGTACATCCAAACTAACACAGATTTTTCTTTAAAATTATATAAATTCAATACCAAACTGTCAGTTATCAAAGAATACGATGGGGGAGGCCAAAAAGAATGGTCATGGTAGAAGAACAATATCCAGCCTAGCCGCCCCCCCCCCCCCGTCGTCTCAAGTCGTCCCCATTTAAGAACGTCACTAACAAAATAATCAAATTAAACATAAATAAAACTTAAATGCTAGGGGGTCACTGTAGGGCGCGCAAGGAGGGGCCCCTAACTACGATGTGACCACCTACCCGGGGATGTCACACAGGGGCCCGTTGGGTGTCATGTCGAGAGAAAAAAAATAGAAATGAATGAATCACAAGGTTATTCTATCAAAAAGGATCTAGAGGTTTATGTCATCATTATTAATGAAAAACATAACGCATGATGGGTAAACACTGTTACTAGATACAATGATGACCAAATCTACAAGTAATTTCTACAAATGATAAAACATGAAAATGCTTCCCAATGCCATAGAATTAAATTTGAGTTTTAAATTATTTTTCTTTTAAAGTTAATTGATCAAAATATAAACTATATATCCAGGTTTGCTTAGTCCGGGCAATTTCCTCCCTAATCAGTTTTTCGGATTCAAAAATAATCCTTATTTAATAATCTGCATCGTTTTCTACGAAATCCACGATACAAGAAAACCTAACATATAGAAAACAATACACAAATCAATTAGGTCGATTTATAACGTAACAATTTTCATGACACTCATGTACAGGTATGATTACGACACTCATATTTATCTTTCGGGCGAGTAATGTTTGAAGGCGTCATTTTTACCATCAGTAACTACTTTCTCTGTCCACGAAGTAGACCGTAGTCTCTTTAGTATACCAACGTCGAGGCGCGAGTACTTCGTTTACGAGAGTGGTCAAAATGAAAAACATTCTCACACGTCGTTAGTCTCATTTTGTGACATTAATGTACACTGAATAGTAATATCGACTTTTCCATTAACAAACTATAATAGTCACTGTCAGGATTCAGGATGTTATGCAATGGTCTCTAGGGGACATTACATATGAGCTGAGCGAAAAATGCTAGCTCCACTGTCTTTTTTAATTTTCATTTCGAATCAATATCGTCAGGGACCGAAATTAACTTTCGCCACATAGACGTGATGCATGTGATTTTGGTTTTGGTAGTATTTTGATTTATTGTCAAGACTTATTTAACATTGTGCCCCATAACATTCTTATTCATGCATGTGGTTATGGAATCATAGGTAACCTACTAGGGCAAATAAAGAGCTTAATGAATCACTGCGAGCAGCGTGTTATAATAAAAATCTTCTTATTCTAAGTACACTCATGTGATAAGTAATATGCCCCAAGGAAGCATCAGTTTACTGGTGTTGTTTATTACGCTTATAAACGACCTCCCGTAAAACGACAATTTATCTCTCAAAGATTTGTGGATGATATAACACTAAACCAGTTCATGTCAAATACAAATAAGCTACAACATGATTTACCTTCTCTCCTTGAGTGTAAAGGAAAGTGACAGCTTCACAACAACGGTGTACTACTTTATGAAATTAGACCTACTGCTAAATGTATACACATTAAAACGTAAACATATTTTGGTGTTCATTTTTCTGACAATTTGACTCTGGGCATTGGAAACAACTTTGATGAATAGCTTTATTAAATAAAAACTTTTTGCAGTTGAATATATAATTTCATATTACATGTCCTGAAAACGTTTCAAGTTATAGATTTTGCAAACGCATAATAGTATACGTTACCTTTATAAAGAATTAACATGAATTTGAGGTCACTGTATAATGTATATGACAGTCATTTAACATTAATCTGCACTTAAAATAATTCAAAACATATCTTGACTCATATCAAATATAACTATTGAGCGCTATTGTACGCGCACATCAACCAATATAAAGTATTTAACTTGAAAGTGGCAGTATGTTTCTGGTCGCGATCATAAATGGCAATAACCAGAGGAAACTTGGTGTCATCATTATAGAGCAAGGTCATCACATATTTGTTTTAAAATAAATAATACATTTCATGTAGGAAAAACTATACTGTATTCATTCCTTGAAGACATAACATATTCAACTGTTCATTGTTTGTATAACATTGTAAATGATGTATAAAATAGTGCCTGGCTATTTTCAAGCCAGATGTATTCATTATATTGTCCATCGTTCTACTTGTTAATTGCCAAGGAAGGCAACATTATTCAATATTGCTCACGGAATTACAACTCAGAACATAAAAAGATGAGTGACTAGACACCTGTTTCAAGAATAAAATAAAAAGAAATATTCCCTTTGGTTATGCAATATATATGTAAAACAAAGATTGGTGGAATACGTACAATTTTATTTATGAAAACAAAGATTGGTCATGCATGAAAAAGAATACATTCTACTTGTGTATCAATCGCTGTTTCATTCTGCTCGATCGACCACTGTCACAAATATACACTTGCAAATTAATAAGAGCCATTGAAATAACGTCACTAAGAAAGTTCCATTCATGTTATCGATACCTGTAAATTGGGACTCATCAAGGAAAACGGGGAAGGTTTTACATGGCAAAGCCAATTCAATGCTCACAATTATCTCCATCATAACGACCTGACAAAAACAAAATAGAGCCTGATCTAATCTCGTTTAGTGTCACTTCTTAAGAAATCTGTTATTTCAAAAAGCAGATATACAATTTGATACCTACTATTCAGGAGCTACAATGGAAGCTGTTCTTTCTGGTCGACCTCAGCTTTCACAATCCACAGGTGCTTCCGGAGCTGCTGGGGATTGAAGCAAGTTAATTAACACCATTGATTAATTAGCTCGTCTTTTTTCTCATTGAAAAATAAAGCTCTTGTCAAAATATTTTCTTTGCTTTTATGTTTAGAGATAAAATTGGCCACATTTTCGTCTATATTTCCGAGCTATCAATTAATTATTGTTATCCTTTTCTGTTATCTTATTTGAAGATAATACAACATGACAACTTCAAGGATGGGAATAACAGAACAGCTGCTGCGATGAAACTTTCCTTTTTTTTCCTTTTTCTCGTTTCTATCTTTTTGGACCCTGTTTGGTTAGTATCAATTGGTGCAAAAAACAGACTTTAAAGAAAACATTGTTATTACCAATGTTAGAAAGAGTGTAAGTATCTGTGATTAATGAAATATGAGCTACGTAACGATGAGTGAGTCGCTATTGATAGTAATAATGTAAAATGAGTGTTGACTACCGGTGTTAATGATACGATATTGATGACAACATGTTAATAATTATCTTCCGCCCCTTTGCAACTTTTATTTTTTTCTAAAAGAACGGAGGATCAATGACCAGATATTTTCAGATTGTTTTTAAGATTAAAATTGTTTCATGAATACAAATATAAAAAAGACATCGGAGAGAACGGTATTCCCCAGAAAAGTTCGAATTAGAAAGAAACATCCCCGTCATCAGATCGCAAGATAAAAATAACTTAGTTGAGCATAAAAACTTCGTGTGAGACAATTGCAAGTTTACAATATGCAAAACAACACTTTGAATTTTCTTTAACCAATGCTTTACAGTTAGACTTTATTGACATAAAAGATCTTGCTGATTGAAGTCGTTCATGATTCTTTATTACTGTGTTTACCTACACACTACTCATTCATTGATTTGTGACTGGGTAGGAACTGTTTAGACAGTGCACAGTTGATGGCATCTTCAGTAAGAAGCAATTGCTGTGATTATAGTGAGTTCAATGGTAAGCATGTTATCTGTAAAGAGCCACTTCATAACGCAACTTTCAATAGAAAACAATCCAGGTCAAAACCCTTGCATCAGAAAAAAACAGCATCTTATTGCTACATTTAACGATTGCTTGGAAATTCTAAACCATATGGGTACTAATTTCTTTTTTTAACACACTCTGTCCTGTTTTTTATCCGAGCATCACTGTAAACCTTTTGTTTTGAATATTCTCAACATACATCAAGAAATTGTATATCAATTTTAATTGGAAAAAGTGCAATAAAAATGTTTTATACTAGAGCCCGTCAGAATATATGTTCAACTCGTTTGTACAATATTGGCAAACAAAGTCATTAGAAAAAATTGACCGGTGAAGGTCAGTAAAACCACGCCATTTTCTTACCGCCATTTAATTATACATCATAAGTCTCATTTACAGACGAGCTTAACAGTCCTCCTTGTTCCCTCTGTCTAGTTCACAATGTGCTTTCTTGAGCTTCTTTGTTTGTACTCCCTTAATGTCCTCTTGGTGTTAAATCATGTTAAAATATTGCGAAGGAAAAACTAAAATGTCTACCCGCAAAAAAGCAGTTTAAAAGTGATAATCCAAAATAAAATGCTCACAAATATTTGTGAAAAAACATAGTTGCGATTTACTCTCACTTACCCTATCCCCTAACCCTACCATCGAGACTGACAGCAGTAAACAATCTCCAGAAATTTAAAACTACGTCCATTAGCAAACATTTGTGGGCGACACATAACAGTGTGAACTATTTCCCCTTGAATACTCATGAACGGTCAATGTTCATAGATAGTTTCAAATTGAACGCTTACTTAGTTCAGTGCATCTGTAAACATGCAAGTAAAATATTTTTGCTACAACGGGACACTCGGGAACAGTAATGTATGGTCCTATTAAAAGCTAGTCTGCACGTAGCTTTAAACACACTATATTATTGCACTGAATAGATAAAAAATAACGTCAAGAAACTTACAAATGTGAGGTAAACCCCAAACATAATTTCTTGATTGGGGCACGATACATCAATTTCATTAAATGATGGATTACATAAACATATATAACTCAAGAGGTATTGCGTATACTGATACGTTGTAGCCCCAGAGTCCCATGGGAAGTGACTATAAGTCATCTGAATACGTTTATGATGCGTATACAGTACAGTGGGTATGACGAGAATTTCAGAACTCAAGTCCTCAAATCTGGCCTCAATGCTTACGAAAAAATAAAATCTAAAGACCAGACAGGCGAGCAGCCCATTTACAGAAGTAAAGAGTGGAAAAGAAATGAAAGGAAGAAGAAGAAAAGGCAGAAGAAAAATGACTGGTTCAAAAAAGGAGGATACAAGAGCGTATTTTATGCTGCACAAAAATAAGACGTGTACCCCAAAAGCTGTAATGAAAACTTAGATTTTTTTATGATTTTAGCTTAGTGGAGACACATGAAGTGTGCCAACTTGGCAGCTTTTACAAATGTACAGATTTTTTTTATCAACCTTGTACTTGGAACATATGTTTATGTAGTATCGCATGGGTGTCAGTCAAGAACTTAATACTTTAGAGAAACATGTTTTTTTGGATATTATTATGAAAGTAGATATGTGTTTTAAGCAATATTTGGGAAAAGAAATAAGAAAAACGGGACCCTATCCTCTCTTTATAGTTCATAAATGTTAACCTCAACAATTCGTAGAATTCCTGCAACGTGTGCTTTGACATAGTAATTATAATCATTAACTATACAAAATTAACCAACCAGCATGCCGCATAAACGTTCCTATTGAAATGAAGCACGCGCATGAAAAAACTGTAACATCTTACACAAATATAAAGGAAGGAGAATAGTTCTCAGTAATATCTTGGCATCTGAAGAGCGAATTAGAATCACGAGGAAGGGTTGATGGTGGTTGTATAATCTAAAACGCAATAAATGGAGTCTCATTGGGCTTGTTTTTTTTTAATTTTGTTTGTTAAATATTATGTAAAGGTGTTAAGGGCGTATTTCATGTTGAGTTGTATAAAGAAAATCAATGAGTCAAAACATCGATAAAACCTGGCTTTTATTTATGTATGTTGTTAAGAAACGTTTCTAGATCTTACAGTCCAAAATGCCAATTATATCTGCCCCTTTGCAAGTTTATTGTTGGGCGTGTGCATTAATTAAATATAGAATATATAAGATAACAAATATAATGTACACGTTATTGGAATTATATTTCAATGATTGACGCATGAAAAGGATTGCATATCTTTCTGAAATTGGAATGAAAGTGCATAATCAAAGAATTTATTTTTTCATTATCTGATGTAGTTTTGCCAACTTGGCAGAGAAATCTCTTTGTTTTTATGGCATTCAAATAATATCATCTCATATTTGCTTAGGATTATTGTATCGAAGTTGTCGAGTAAAAATGTTTGTTTTCTCTTTGGATAAAGATTGTGCCAACATCGTCTTCAGGAGCAGAAAAATAAAGAAGACAACGATATTGGGTAACTGGGCTTTCATGAGTCATTGTTTGAAAGTTGTTAACCCTTATTTTATATATTTTAGCCCTTAAGCCTCTTTGATCAATATTTTCATCGTTGCACTATTGAGATGTATCTAAAAACAATATTGACGTCTCAATAACTTTACAATTACACTTACATCCTTGGACAATTTAGATTATTGACATTGAGTTGATATTTGTCTTAATTCATATTTCTGTTACGAACATCAGACGTTCACACTTCTCAATATGTAGACCCTCTCGTACCAGGCTCTTACTAATAAAGAGCTCTAATGTTTTACACAAAGCATGTACTTAGACACACTTTACAAGGAACCAACACTCGTACTCTTATCAGTCCGGCTATTGTGGGAGCATCATAAAATATTGGGAAATGACAGGCGAAGTATCAGGGGCAAATAAACTAGAACCAAATTAAGCATCGCTCAGAAGTGTTGTTAGCTAAATGAGTGTTGATACATAGACAAAGTTAATTATTTCTACCGAGATATGTTAAGTTAAGATTAAAGTAGCAATTAATCACATTCCTCTTTTGATTTGGTGTTGTTGATGTTCTAAGCACTCTCATTTAACATGTTTTATATATATATTTTCTGATTCTCTTCTTATTGGTGGTATTCTAAACAATAATTACAATTGTTAACCCCAAACGTTGTAATGTAATCTTATTTTTGTATGCTCTTAGCTTAGCGTAGTCACTTGAAGTGTGCCACCTGACAGCTTTTCGAAATGTACAAATGTTTTTTTAACCTTGTACTTAGTAACTTACAAAATTGGTTACTTATCAAAACTAGGTCATATTCATGAAGATACAAACGAGTTCTAGTGGAAGGAAAAGTAGAACAATTATGACGGTCAAAATTCCTCCCGCCAACTGTACTATAAACAAACGACATGATCAAATAGTTTGTATTACATAAGTCTGGTTCATTGACTACCGGAACTACAATCAAAGTTCGATGTCTAGAAATAACTGCACCCATTTATAGGTCATGCAAGGTCATGTCATAACAATCATCTCTGTCACCATAAACGTCGTGCCTGAAAAAGTCAGTATATTATTGATGTTTTTGTGTAGGTGGTCAGCAGATTACGACCAAGTGACCATGAAGTGACCAGTTTACTTAGTCAATCATGTAGTAGGAGATCAATGACGGGGTGTAAGGACATTTCAACGATCTTCTCAAAGCAATCAGCTCCCGTAGCAGCGAGGTAAATATTGGGACCGTCTCTTGGAACATATCGTCAGGATACGTCTGTCGGATATGAGGGATCGATACCAAACATTGTTAGGTGTTAAAAGGTATGGAGGAGAAACTGAAAGGTGTTAAGTCATTGTAAACATGAGAGTTGAAGTGGACATTATTATTATTTATAAGGAAACAAATCAAATGTGACCAAAATAATCTGATTGTATAAAGGAGTTCGTTTAGGAAAAAAACAGTCAATAAACAAATTTAATTTAAATCAAGCTATAAGTGAACGAACAAATAAACAAACCAAAATAACAAAACAATAATAACACGACAATAAAATCAAGCGAGCATTTCAAGGTCAACGACTTGCTCAATGAGGTTTGAAATTCATTACCACGACAGCTAACAAAGACACACATATATATATATACTTTCATATTGTGTTCACATGTGCTAAGATGTTGTTGATAATGGTCGCAAAGGACAGAAAATATTTCAAAGTGTTTGTTGTTTACCATTAAATATAATGGATTCTACTAAATTGTTGATGAATTTTTTCGTATGGATAACCATCACAATGTTTTTACCGTATCGTTTAATAATAATAATAATGATAATTTATTGCCAAATTGTAAAATCATAAACGGCATATATAATCATAAACCAATGAATTTAAGAATAATTCAGCTCACTGCATTTTAAAGTGACACTATTTATCCAAAACCCTGACACAATGACACCCTTACATCCTTATCATATGGCTAGATGCACACATTGTTCTTCAATAAGACCCACCGCATGGAAACTGTCTAAGCTCTCTCTGTAATTCAATCTGCCGTTTGCAATGCACGCGTTTAACTGTTATTTATTTAAGGTGTATATTACAGAGTTTTCATCATTTAAATGTTTATTTTTATGTTATAATCGAGGTTAAATCTCTTAGAGGTAAATTTTAAAATGAGCAGGTTCTTATATTATTATCTTACTTAATGTTCTGGAACATTGGGTATACACCTTACTACACTATATAAAACTGACTCGTGTAGTTAATTTTTAAATTACGATTTGCTCTAGTTGTAGGCTTTATCACACAGGAGCGACAATTTCTTGGTGATTACTCTAGTAGGGGCAGATACTTTTGGGGTTTAAAAAAGGCATTTCCTCATCGTTCAAAGGTGTATTTGGGTATCTGACCAATGATATAATTTGAATAATTAGAACTTAACGAACCAACGGTCAATCAACGCAGCATACTTTCATATTGTATTTGAGTCGTTAAAGTTTCAATGCAATATCAATACTTTTAATAACTTAATGTACCGAACGTTTATTTTGACTACATCTATATCTCCGGGCGATATGTGATACATATTAGTTTACTAAAATAAAGTAACAAATATTTATGACTCTAATAATAACTGCTGTATACTGATACAATGTTTGATATTGTCTCTTTATCTACTTCACCTTTACAATTGCAGAATCTATTTTTAGCTTAGTTTGACCTCGCCCATCCACCACCTGAACCATTGTCCCATTCCAATTCCTTAACGCAGGGGGGGAAGGTAAAAACGTCTTACGGTAGTGACTGAGAGAGATAAATAAAGAAATAGGGATACATTTGCTGTTATCTTTTAACAAGTTTTATGTTTTTGTTTATCTTAAGTATATCCCTTGATAGTGAGGTAATCTGGCTATGAAACCATCATACTGTAAATGTAATGTCATAGCCTTGGAGAATGCCACAGTCATGTATTCTAGAGTCCCTCGTTCAAAGAGACTGGGTATAATTATTATATCTGCAATATGTCTGTATGATAGATATAATCAAATCCAGTCTTGTCATATCAAACCAGTGCTACATAATGACCTTGACTTTTAAATAAGACAGAAGAGTTATGCTAGCTTTGGTGTTCCATCAAGTTAATCTCTAGCTGTCTGTCACAATGGAGAAGATTGTCCTATGTGATGCTTCATGTGGCTTTATTGTCGCTAATAACGATGATCACTAAGGACAAGAGATGTAGAGAATTGCACCAGATAACACTCAGTCTGTGTACCCACACGGTCATCGTATCTGACCATTATCAGTCATGTTCACTTGGTCAAGGTATAGAAATAATCGGTTACTGTCCAACTCATTCCACGACATGTCTTCTTATTTCAGAGGTTGTTCTTTCAAAACCTGTCATCCCGAAACTCAAATGACCGGTTCAAATTTTAGGTGTCGTGACCTATTGACTGATAATGACCAGTGCATTGAAATGTCAATCTGAGCAGTCCGATAGTCATCTAGGTTAGAATCAAGTAATTAAAAAATGAGTATTTTACTATGTAAATCCAATGAACCTCGGCTCAATTTCCTGGTTT
>JAUUEB010478034.1:0-11254 GCA_032362205.1 Clione limacina | reverse complement strand
GCTGAGGTGTACCCGCGTATTTTGCGGCCGATTCGCGTACTAAATACGCGACATCGCGTACACTTGGCAGGTATGGGTAGGTAGGTTTGAATTTTTTTTAACTGGAGATGAATAAGTAAAAAAATCAAACTAAATGCCAAATAATGTGGTGATCAGCTCAGAAAAGGACCTCTCAAAAAAATCTAAAAAATAAAACGTACTATTTTTTAAAAATAATTTCTAAAATAAAAAAAAAACTTCAAGAATTGGGGGGTACGCTAGAGTCGGTCGGGATAGTGGAAACAGACCCATTTTTTTGGCCTATACAAAAGAATTTCAAACAAGTTCAGGGTCCTGAAATTGAACAACAAAATTATTCAAGTGACCTCAAACTTAAAGATTCAATCAAGTAAGCTATTATTTATTTGTCATGTAACATTGCAATGGTTATGAGCACTTTTCTACACGTTTATCATTTGAGTGTTTCTCTATTTTCATTAGAATCTATTTACTAGGAAGTTAAATAGATTCTAATAAAAATTATGGAACTCTCAAATAATATTTGTCATATGTTGTAAGCATAGTTATTGAGCATATTTTTCTTGTGGTCTTTTTTGTCTTTAGATAATGTCAGAAAAAGTTTCCTTTAGTTTTCTATAAAGTAAGCATTTTTGTATGCTTTTTTCATGCATTAATTCTCATCATAGCAAGAGGCTTTCCGTTATAAGCATTTACTATCTTTTCGTTAATATCTTTCAGTCTTCCTTTTATCTATCTGACATAACCCACCATGTATTGATGGAGACGTAAATCACATGGACAAATTTTCAAAATTCAACTTCATCTACTTTCATTTCTCTCTCTAAACAATCACAGTACCTTGTAGAGGAAATAAGTTGACTCTAGAAATTCCGGACGCAGAGGATGTTGGCCCCAGTGAACTCGGAAGTCAGTGGTGAAAGCCTGAAAAAGAAAAATTAAAATGTATATAAAAATGTATACAGTAGATATGGGTTTCAACTTAGCTATAGGACCAGTTCTTAAGTTGGTTTAAAACAGAATTTTGTTAAACTTTTTCCATAGCTATTGTCATTTAATTAAAATGAATAAACCTACTTACATCAGCATGAATTAATAAATTTCATGGTTATTTCTGTTGGAGATATAGGTGTAAAATTTAAAATCCAAGGCTTTTGTCTCATTTACCAACCAGTTCTGCTATTTCCTCTGTCTTTCCACCTTTTAGAAATAGTTTTGATGATATTTTGGGGTTCACTTTTTTGTTGAACTTAAACTGGGAAGATATTTTGTTTGTTTAACCGAAACGTTTGATCTATTGTTTATTAATAATTAATGGAAAAAAATCAGGCACATACAGTTCTTTTGTTTAAGGAAGGACTGTTGAACACTTTATCTACTGAACATACATCTGGTCAAACATATCAAATGCATTTCAATCTAGCAGGGATTCGTAGTGCCTTTAAAAAATCAGCTTTCCTGATAATCTATTTCTGCAGTAGAAATTTTAAAATGTATTACATGTGATATTCATTACTCTTATTAAATATACAAAGAGTAATGTTCATAAGTATAAAGCAAGAAGTATAACAAGAACAAGCCATGATAATCCTTTTACATTTATAGTGTTTGTTTCTTCCTTGGTTGTATGTCATTTTGGGCTTCAGATTTTTGGAGTATAGATCCTCCCTCCCCCAGAAAAGAAATTCAATAAAAATTGGAAAGTCCCTTGATCGTTGGAAATCCATGGAAGGGTAGTCAAGAAAAGCATCACCCTGGTAAAATTAAGAAATTCAACATCCAACTAACTGTCAGCCTAGCAGTCTAAATATAAGAGACCCTTCTGAAGATAAAAAGGGGCCACACTATGGGCAAAAGCATGAGTGTGTCCATCAGTTATCTTATATAAAATTAATTAACCAACTAAAGTTGACATTTGAGAAGACAAACAAAATAACATAGACTGACCTCAGGCAGAAAGTTATGTCTCTGAACCACTTGGTACAACATCTCATGAGTCTCCACAGCTGGAGCAATGTCACCGGCCAACACCTGGTGGAGACAAGGCATTAATCATAAGTCATATCAACATTTTCACTCAATTCAACTCTCTTAATATGTCTGGAGGGTTTTAGGCCAAAAAGATATAGGTCTGTTTCCACTAACATGGCCCAACAAAATAGGGTAGGTAAGTAGGGATTGAATTTTTTTTATACTCGCAATGAACAAGTCAAAAAAACATCAACAAAATCCAACTGAATGCCAAAAAATGAGTTGATCAGTTCAGAATAGGGTCTCTTAACAAAAAATCTAAAAAAGAAATATTTTTCAAATTAAAAAAAAACGATAGGGTTGGGAGGGTAACGGTAGAGTCGGTCGGGTCAGTGGAAACAGACCTATTTTTGTGGCCTTATGTATATTTGTGATAAGATCTTATCAAAACAAGAACTTATCATAACCCAGAAAGTCACACTAAAATTGTGCGACTTTTGTTTAAAAAAGGGTCCACTGAAAAGATACTTTCTTTCAGCACATTAATTTGCTCTTGATAAATGTATGCAATAATTTTGTATAATCTAAATTAAAATGAATAAAAACCAAAGAGGTTGCAAGACATCTTCTACAGACTAAAGCTTACCTGTAAGCCAGGCCAGAATGCTAACAAAGAGTCCATAAAGTTCCTAGCTATACTTGTTGGTTTATGCATGTGAACATCGACCAGCATAGGGCCTTGATTTATATACGTCTTCACAGCACTGTAGTGCTGAAAACATACAAGATAATTCTATATCATAACCTGCATTAAATCATCACAATTAATAAACAGCATTACAAAATACGTAATCTAGACAACTCTAAATTACCTTGAGAAATGGTTTAAAATAAAAGTTCAATATGAAATTGACAACAAACCTTTACATACATAAATTTCAAAAATGATTCAAGATTTCTTAACCTTTTTTATAGAATGAAATCTTGGGGAGAAAAGCTTGAACTAAATTAAAATAAAGGAGCAAAATGTCAAAAGACTACATAGTGTTGTCAATTTGCATTTTAAAACCATCATTTCATAGTCATTTAGAAAGTCAAGGCGTAAAGATTCTAAGCGCCCTCTCTTGTAAACTTGAGTAATAAATGTGAATTCAAAACTACTGAAGTAGAAAAATTCATGTATAGTTAAAATAGTTATATACAGGTTGTCCTAAATTTAAGGAAATGCTTTGATTTGTAAATAAATTTCAAAATTCTATCATTCCTCTTTACACAAAATGTAGACAAGACCTTACCATATTATATATTTTCATTTTTGGTGTTTATAATGTTAAAAATTGCAATTTTATTGGGTTTTAATGCTGGATCCTTAGACCTTTCTAAAAAAAAAATTGTCTAGGGTAAAAAGTTTTTGAAAAAAGCTTAAAACCTACAAACGCTTACTGCTGCTGGGAATGATGTGAGAACAGCAGAGCTCAAGTTGAAATATATTAAAAATATTAAAATTGAACAACGCTTTTATGAATATTATTTCTAAAAGTTTTTATACAAACACATAATAAGTTGAAAGCATTTATTTGATCAAGTTAAAAAAATCCTTTAAAACTCTTCAAAGGATGTAAAATTTAGTGTAGGTTTTATGTGATACCTATGAATCAAACCTTAAATTTGATGAGATAGTGAGTGTGTCTAAGTGTTAAGCGCCTTTCGCAAAACATGAAGGTCATATGTAAGACAAGTTCCACATTATAGTCCTGACCAAGAACTGTACTCCAAACAGTGAAGAGTGGCAACATACATACTTAATAGGCTGGATTTTAACAGCCCTCCCGCATGAGAGACAAGTGTGCTACCCCCAGGCAACTACAGCTTCATGTTATATAAATTTTTATGTATTTGTCTTATCATTACATATATCACCCATATTGTAGCAAAAATATTGGGCATGTGGATACTTACATCTAGAACACACAAGAGGACAAAAAACCCATAGCAGGTATATCTTTAAACAACAAAATGTACAGGCATAGAAAAAAGAACAAAAAGGGCAAAGAAAGCATAAAGATTGTAGTAAAGGAAATTTAAAACAATAAAAGTCTGACCTTGTTAAACCTGGCAAGGTAGGTGTCGTCTCCAAGAAGCACATAACCTTTAAGAACATACTCATAATAGGAGTCAATGCCAGCACCAACTCCACTTTCTGAAAGCAAAAGAAGATTAATTAATGAATGTGAAAAACAAAAAAGGAGCATTGACATCCCCTTTCTCTGGAACTCCCAACTATCCCCACTGTGCCCATCTGCTAAAAATCAGTTCTTTCTCTTTGATAATATAACCAATGTAGGTATCCACATTCAGAATTGTCCCTAAAGAAATAATATATAAGTAAAGTTGACCCCAATTTCAGGTTAATGCCTGCTGTAAAGATGTTCCTGTCTTATGCAGGTTTCATCAGACAAAAACTTGAATGTTAACACAAATACACACATACATATTTTAAACTTCTATAGGAAAAATTATCCTAGAAACATTCAAGAATAAACTTTTGGTAGTGTTCATAAAGTTATCGATAACATTAAAAGACAAATTATTGATGTGTGCCATTATTTGTTTGCATACGATTTGAAAGAAATGTATTTTTTAACGTTCATAAATGCATTTCAGTGAGTGCCTCCAAATCATATGTCAAGTCTATATTTCAGTTGTGGTTGATGTGGAAATTCCACTGTATATCATCTAAAAGTTGTCTCTAGGATGCCTCCTTCCTGTACATATCTTGACACTTCTGACTATTTCTGAAAATACTCTTTGGTTCTTGATCTTCCTACCCTACATACCTCTTCTGACCCAGTCTCCATTGTGGATATTGATCACCATGCCCATCAGGTTGTTGCTTCTGTGTCGCTGAGCCCATAAGTAGTCCATTGCTTTACGAGCTTTTTCCTGTGGACACAAAAGAAAATACAGGTTTTAACAAACAAAAATTCATAGTAATACTAATATTCAAAGTAACTTAGCCCTAAAGCATTTATTGATATTCAACACTGAAGTTATGAATAAACAACTTAAAAGAACTAACAAAGACAAAACTCACCTCATAAACACTGATCCCTGTTAGTCTTGAGAGGGCGGCAAATTCTAGAATCATTGTTCCAGCACATGACGTACAAGTGTCCCTTGACGCTGAGAGCTTTGTCGTCATGCCATGCTTCATGTTGATCTGTACAAAGTCAATAACATTTTATTAAATATTTGTATTTGACTTAGAACTTTTTTATATTTCATATATTTTTAATTCTTTTAATAAGACTGAATTGAGTATAATTAAACCAAATGTACACATCATTCCACAAATCTCAAAAATGTTTATTTCTACAAAGGTAACAGAGATAACAAAGTCTTACAGACCATAATAAATTTGCTTTCAAAGATGACAAATTATTTGGTCAGATAATAAAAGCTTATTTGATAACTGTGAAAAACTTCTTTTAACAAGCATTTTATTTTTGCGTATTTTGTGAGAATTAATCACAATGCGGAATGCTCAAAATTTCAATATCTTCTGCATTTCTAATTCTTTAGTAACCTCACAAACTGCTTGTTTGTTACTTGTGACACATGTGGTTACAAGCAATAAAATTCAAAGTCAACAAATGCCTCTACAGCAGTGCAAAGTTGCTTGCGACAACTAAGTTTATTATCATACTTCTAAACAACCCAAAAAAAGACAACCATATTTTTTAGACTGGCTGGAATTCGCAAAATTAAGTCCTTCGTGGAAGCTAATTTTCTGAATTTATTATGTTCAGAATTTAAACAGGTTCATACCATTTCTGAAAAGGTTTTCAACTGAACCACTATTTCATAGATCTATAAGCCTTGGCTTATACATAAACTAGATATCGTAAAAAGAAAGTAAGTTGTAAGTAAACAGATGAAAATT
The DNA here is from genome assembly GCA_032362205.1 of Clione limacina. Lineage (NCBI taxonomy): Eukaryota > Metazoa > Mollusca > Gastropoda > Pteropoda > Clionidae > Clione > Clione limacina. The sequence continues at coordinate 5,322 of JAUUEB010478034.1, read as the reverse complement.
TAGGAAAAAACCTTGATATAAAATCACCTTGGACACAAAGTTTATTTTGTCACGGTCCAAATGTAAAAAATAAAAAATATTTTGATGACAATCTGCATGCCCATTCTATTCAGTCCTTTCACCTTAAGGGGCTGTCCAATATTTCCACAAGCGTAGACAGAGTACTCTTTGTATCCTTGTCAAAATGTTGGATGGCCCCTTAGTAACACTGAACTTTGACTGTTCTATGCCAAATTATACATCATCCAACCAGCTTTTGTAAAGTCTTTAACGAGAAATTTCATTTATCAAAACAAGGGTCAATGGTTTACATTAAGTTTTAATGTATCACAGAAAATAAATAATTGATATAAACTTACACGTGGGTAAGGAATCCCAGTGGATGTATTGAAGGCTGGCAGGAGACGGTCACCCACTTCCTTAGCCATGGTCAGCAGCTCATCCTGGTACCAAAGGACACACAATTTCTTTCTCTTGAAGTAACTTGCAGCAACATGACCCCCTAATAAGCCTCTGTTTATTCAGAAAGGAAAAGAAAGTTTCTGAACAACTTTCTTATTTGCATGTAAAAAGTGGTTGAAAATATTCATCACAAGTGATGTTTCAAATCAACAAGGTCTCCATCTGATATGTTGCAGGATAGCTTCCTGAGAATTTTGGTACCATTTTTATTGAAATCAGACAAAACTGAGATGGAGTCACCCCAAAATACTTTATGGGGTAAGGAGTCTGATACTAGTATTTTCCTAAATAAGTCAATAAATGACGGAGGAACACTTCCTACCCTTAATCCAATGTAAATGTCAATATTTTTGTGTGAACTATCATAATTGACTATTTTTGATTCAAATCTGGTGTCAAAATTTCATTTGTGCAAAATTGAAGCTTTAAATGAACTCTTCTTGATTTAAAAGGTTTTTCACTGCATAAATCCAATAAAGCTTTTATATGGTAATTTACTTCATGTTTTTTTAGAGCCGGCTTCAGCTTGGTGATGTTTTGAGATGAAGGCTTCAGCTTCGTGATGTGTCAGGGCTTCGGCTTCGTACCCATGTCTAATAGTAAAAACTCTTTTTTAAACAAGAAATGCTTTAATTTTGCCAAAAAAACAGTTAAATTTGATGGTTCACACAAAATATTGACATTTACATTGGATTGAGGGTAGGTAATGTGCCTCTGTTATTTATTGACTTAAATAGGAAAATATTAGCGTCTGACACCCAACCCAAAAATAGTATTTTGGGCGGCTCCAGCACCATCTCAGTTTTTGTCAGATTTCAGTAAAAATAGTACCAAAATGCTCAGGATACCTTCCTGCTTTTTAAATGCAATTACCTCAAAAGTTAACGAACAAATTCGAATGATGCCATGAAAGCTTATGAAAGAAAACCAAATCGTGTTGAAATGTGGCCCTACAAATTATATATATCAAAAATATTTCATGGCAATCTTTATAGAAGCATCTTTATACTTTTATGAATCTGTAATGCTGAATATGAATCAAATTTAAAAAAAAAATAATCATGAAAATTTATAAATAATTAAGAAATGAGAAAAACTCTGTTTAATACAAGGTGGGCAATCTACTGTAAAACAAGCATTTTAAGAAATTCATACCCTAAAATTCTTATGTTGGTTTCAAATACAGAGACCACAACATCTGCGTCAAAGCGGGCATCTCTGATGACATTTCTCACAGCTTTCTCAAATCCCTCTAAATCACCAAGCACCTGGGAAAAAGTAAAAGTCAAATAAATTAGAAATTCACTTTAAAAGAAATCCACTCCTCAACAAAATAGGCCCTAGAAATCTACATAATAAAATTCAAAATATCTTTATTTATTTGTGTATGTATTTGTATGCAATGGGATTACAGCCAGTTTTGACTTAATCAACCTGAAACTTTAGCAAAATGTTGCTACATATAACCAGATATGTGGTTACGCTTTTGGTAAGAATCGGTTGACTGTAACAAAAGTTATTAGCTTTTTAGTTTTACTATATTTTCTCTGTAAAATACGCACCATTAAGGAAATGTGTGCATTTGTATGCAATGGGATTAAGGCACAGTTTTACTTCAATCGACTTGAAACTTTAGGAAAATGTTGGTGAATATTACCAGATGTGTAGTTATGCTTTTGGTGGAAATCGGCCGACTAAGAAAAGTTATTAGCTTTTTAGTTTTACTATGTTTTCTCTGTAAAATATCTGCCATTAATCATGAACAAACATGAACCATATATGTGGAAATGTTTAATTTGCACGTTCAGTGAATTTAAAGTTCTATTTCCATCTTAAATGTAAACAAAGCTGATACAAAGGTTTGTCATACAGGTTGGTTCAAAACTTGGATTTTTAAAGTGGGTGAGGGCATATTTGCGCATAGCGGGGTTTAGAGAGAGAGGTCTAGATGGTGGTAAAAAAGTCAGTGTGTTCATGTTTTCTTTCTTTGTGTATCCTTCCAGGGTAAAACCGGGTACTAAGCCACTAGTCTTTGATAAATGTTTTAAAAATTAAAGCATGGTACGGTACTATTAGTCACAAAATCCTGAAGCACATGTTAATATATGACATGGAATCAACCCCCCCCCCCCACCTTAAAAAAAGGTAAAACCCATGAGCAAGGAGCAATTAAATGTGTATCAACTGATGGCTGACTGCTTCAAAAGATCAGTGACAAACTATTTCATGTCCAATATTTTGGGTTAGAAACATGATGTTTTTTAAAGTTAAACAGAAGTCACAAATTCTGTATAACTTTAACTCATGAGGTTGACAGTTTGTTGACACTGTACTTGTATCTCTATAACTGAACTTTGAAAGCAACACTGCTGACAATATCAATGCAACATGGAAAATAGAATGTAACATTTTTAATTAAAAAATAATCTATGTGTACCAAAACATATTTGATCAGCCCTATACAAATATGAAATCATGAGAAAGCAAATACTGCATTGATTGGATAACAAATAATACTTGTTTCAACATCACAAGATTATTACTCATCACCAGTGAAATGAACCATGAAGAGTAGCTGTGTAATTAACATACTCTAATGATTGGATCAATACTGATACTGTTTGTTTTGTACATGAAAAGACACGTCTTAACCCATTGTTCCTAACATGTTACTCAAAGACATTGCCTTGAGGCTTTTATAAACAGTGACGTTTTCATAAAACATAAACAATGTCAATTCTTATCGATAACTGAATTTTGAGTAAGCATACTGTTAACATATTCATGCTTTTGAAATACCATTTAGAATATTGCATAACGACCCTCTGAAATGATTTCATAATAGGGTGGTCAAAACAGCACAAAGACATAGACACCCCTTTATTTTTTAAGCATATGGATTTGGTAGTATGCGAGTAAAATTCAAGCCCCCCTATTAAGGGTACTCAACACCATGAGTAGGATTGGGCAAAAACTCAAATATTTGTAATTTTTCCAAAAAAGGGATTTTCACCAATGAAAATTAAGCTTTACAAAATAATAAATGTCTGATGCCAAACTCATTTAAAGTGGACCATTTTCAAGCTAAAAATATACAACATCCAGGATAAAAAAATTGCTGCTGCTTTGTCATTTTGAATGTTTCCTTGGAAGTACCTGATAGCACATCTCCAGGCCTTGTCATAACCTTTACACTCTATTATACCTCTACAGGCCTAACCAAGTCACACCTCAACCTTCTTAGATTCCTGAGAGACATAAAAGGGAGCTGCCTGTTAGGGCCTTCATCATAGCAATCTTACAATGATTGTTTTTTTTTAAAGAGGGAAGTCAACAAAGAATAACAGAAAAAAGGAGAACTGAAGGAAGGGGAAAATGTATCATCATAAAACAGAATAGAGGCTATAAAACTCACAGCAAGTGTATCCAGGGTGTCAATTAGGGTCAGAGTAAAGCTGATGAAGAAAAGAGATACATCATTATTTCTTATACCACTCACGATTACTGTCTTTTTCTCTGTAAATATTGCTGCAGTTTTGAAAATCAAATTCTTTATATAAGTTATAAGCAGAACTTGAGACAGATATAACCAGTTTTTTTTTCAATTGCCACTGTTTTCTGTTATGATATAGAAGCGTTTGGCGTGTGCCATGACATGCAATCTTTGATTGTTATTTAATAGATCTACCCTATTTATTGGCAGATCTACAGCTGTGAACAAGGTGTTATCAAATTCTGGCGAGGGTGAGAGAGATGAGCTATTGTTGCCCTTATAATAATTATAAACACAAAATTCAATCAGCCTATTTTATTAAGCGGGATCAAAATTGGATAACCAAAATAACTAAATCACACAATATTTGACGTACCCTTTAAACAATGTAGTCAGCATGTGGGTTTTAATATTATCCTCCTTGACAAAGAGATGCATTATTTATCTTTTAAAGAAAAGTAAATTGTTAATCAGAAGTTCTTGCAGATGAGCAGAACCAAAAAGTACAAGCTTTTAAAATAACCCTCAATGAGTAACAAATGAAAGAATATTCAAACAGAAGGAGGAACCATTAAAAATACTTACTTGCCCAATGTGTCATCAACATCCCCTCTCAAAGGCTCAGTGCCTCTGTAACGCCCTTTACAAGATAAAGGCATCAATTCATCAGCTGGATATGCATGGTCCTGCACAGAAACATGAGAAAACAATGAATAAATAATAAAATATATTTTGTGAATGAGAGGTACAAAAGAGCTATGACAGAAAACCGAAACAAATGACAATTTTATAACATTATTGATCAATTAGTCATTGTGTTTGACAAAAGAACCTTTACAGAAAATTATACAAACTAAATGAAAGAATTATTATATTAACAGAACCAGAATGAAAAATGTAAGACTCTGGTTCAGACTGCACTGTATAACAAACAACAGAAACCGACAAACAAAATACACAACTCCAATGTTCAACATTTGCTATTTAAGAAAATATTTGAAGTGTAAGCACTAAATTTATCATATAATTTAAATTCAAAGCATCCAATTAACCAAAAAGGTTATTTAATTATGTTTTATATGTTATCTTGGTAGTATACAGGTAAGTCAAGGAATCAGACAAGTTTTCATAAACACCTAAAACCATTCCCTGGTTAGATCTACTCCATCAAACGATGGTTACTACAATGCCAAATCCACATTTCAGGGCAGTATATTCAAGTTTATTTTAATTTTTCTTTGACCCACTTTTTTGAAATGAGACAAAGAGGGAAAAAAATTCTTTGCACCACCAGACCTGCCAACCTCCAAGGAGCTCAAGGAGTATTTTGAAGGCCATGAAGGAGTATTTTGAGGGCCTAAAGAGTA
>JAUUEB010478012.1:0-11257 GCA_032362205.1 Clione limacina | reverse complement strand
TATCGTTTAATCTTAACCTATTTTATTCAATTAGTCTGAATGAATAACGTGTTGAATAATGTTACATAATCAGAAAGTTAAATAAAATAAAACGTTGAATAGCTGCAGATTTTGTTGAAATCATCAGAACTTGTAATATTGGAATACAATGGAATGGCACCTGATGTACCTGAACAAGAAAGTTCGATCGAACTACTCGATATTTATATCCTATCAAAATATAACTCCCCCAAAGCGAATCAGAATAACGAGTCTAGACAGTATTCAAGGGCAAATAATTATAGGGGAGTTAAAAGCTTGGAAGACCCATAGCCTAGGGTCTAAGATTCTAGACGACCCAGTCTTAAGTACTCATATTTAAATTACCAATTTTAGCACTGGGTTTTGTGGTTCAAGGGTTCAATCAGCATATTACGTCATGAACAAAGGAAAAACGCAGATACACATACACACATGAACTCAACCAGTGATAGGAAAAGTACTGACTTTGTCAGTACTCGAGTAGAGTAGAGTATTCACAACTTTTAAGTACTCGAGTAGAGTAGAGTAGCCACATTTTGTTCAGTATTCGAGTAGAGTAGAGTATTGGGTTCAACTACTCAAGTAGAGTATTGAGTACTCAAAATTTCCCATTACTCGAATACTCAAGTAGAATACCAAGAATATAGTTATCAGTACTCAAAATAACTTGAGAATGTAAACAAATATCATAATACTAAATGTTTTATGACCAGTGATGGGAAGAGTACTGTCAAAGTTAGTGTTACAGTAGTACAGTGGCATAAAAATGGGTACTCGAGTGGCCAAGTGTTCGCTACTCAAGTAGTTACAGAGTACTACTACAATAAGCTTATTTTATATTCTATAAAGCCAGACATGGGTACGAAGCCGGCTTCGGCGAAGCCGTAGTTTAGAAGCCAAGGCTTCGGCGTCTTTTCAAAGACTGGCTTCGTCCTTTTTTGGAAAAGAGGTTTCGGCTTCGTGATATTTTCAAATATCCTGGAATGTTTTTTCATTAAAAAAGTTGTCTTTCTTACTCCAAATCCATTCAAAAGTGTTAAAAGGCTAACTAGACACTGTTTACAAGGTACACAATACTTTGTTTTACTGAAATATGATGATTTGACCTTGTTTTAGAGTGATCTAAAATTAAGGGCTTCGGCTGTGGCTTCTTGTTATTGTTACTCACCAAAACTGAAGGCGAAGGAAGTAGAAGAGGGCTTCCAGAAATTCAAGATGCTTGTAAGTTGTTGAGGGTTTAATACCATCATTGGAATTACACACCTTACATTGTACCTTCTTAAAATTGTATTGCTATGTAAAGTTTAACGAATGAAAACTAATTTTGAGATAAAGTTATGAGTAAATACTGAGTAGAGTAGCGGACTGAGTATCCCTGAGTAGATTATCGGCTGAGCGTCGCCGATTAGTATTTCCTCTACTCTGGTCCGAGTAATTCCGATCACTGGTAAAGGGTCTTGCCTGGTAGTTTGAGAACAAACTGTATTATGATTGAGTATTTTTATCAGCTGGTGTTTACATCGTCTATTAATAGATAAAGAGAAAATTGTGTTCATTGAACGTGCGATAGAAAATAAAGAGCATCCGGACACTGGTAAATGTTTGTTTATATTGAAATTGAGATTCATGTCGCGTTTTTTACAGAGAAAACATAGCAGAAAACTAAAAAAGCTAATAGCATTTCTTATAGTCGACCGAATTACATCGAAAGCTTAACTGCACATTTGGTTATATTTACAAACATAGCTAAAAGTTTATGTCGATTGAGTCAAAATTGTGACTGAAATATATTTGCATGCAAATATTCCACAAATAAACAAACATATTTCTAATTGTATTATGAAGATCTACTCGTGTGAGCTATTAATAGACATGCCGTCATCTTATCGCCTCGGAGGAAAAAAAAACGCTAAAGAAAGAAAGCTCTGTATGGGATATAATTGGTAACATATTCAATATATTTACAAAAACATGCTTTTAAATATTTATGACTAGGAGCATGTTACAATGACAATGACAATAACATACAGTGTCTTTTCTCTAGGACAGAATATGACGCAATTTACAATTATTTGGCCCAAGGGTCACGTGGGATATCCTAAAACCGTTATAAATGGCGGCATATTCTGTCTTCGGGATATAAATCATTCGTTATTGTCTAAATAGCTGACAGTTTATTTGCTTAACGTTGGCTGTGCTGCGCCTCAGTCCAATTTCTCAAGTTCAAGTTCAGGTTTATTTTTCTCATTTAATAACGTTAGTCATTGTTATTGTTGTTTTATCTTTTTTGTTCCCGTAAGGTCAGTGGGTTATGGCGATCTTGTCATAAATCTTCTATGTTTTTATTTAGGAAAAAAAAATTCCCAAAATAGGGACATGAAAAAAAAAAGTAAAAACAATTATATCACGGTCAAAACAAGTATCTCATGTCAGAAAGCTCTTGTTTAGCAGCAGTTCTAAATTCGAACAATCAATTTTTTTTCTCATTTTACAATTTTTGATTTCACACAGACCAAACTCGTACCCTCTTTTCAAAATCTTGGCTACACGCTTGGATATTCTACTCCATGAGTTTGATAACACTCATGTTCGTTGGGTATTTACGTCTGGGTATGTACAACTTTAAACACTGTCCAATTCAGATTTGACTTCTTGCTTGCGATAGTCGGGTTTAGCAATGTATCTCGGACTAGGTGGCGGAAACCAGGAAAGATTTTTATCGGAAATCCCGGAAATCCTTAATTATGAACCAGTTGCCATTTTAGGCTCCAACAGGCCAAAACAAGCAAAGATCCACTACAATAGAATTCATTTTCAAATCGTTTGGCTTTGACTTTGGTGATTATTTTCATAAGCGATTTTCGTAAACAATCGTGGGATGGTATGGATATCTTAAAAGACATTAAAATATGATTGTGAAAGTTTTAGCAAGGTGCCACATAATAGCTAATTTGTCCAACATTTAAACATTTAATAAATTTAGCCATTTTGAAACAAACTGTCTTCAATTAATATATTTGGATAATTAATTGTTTTTTTTTTGGGGGGGGGGGGGGGCATTCCCCCATGTCCCCCAGACTACCCGAGGGTGCTTTTAGCGAATGCAAAATATATTTTATTATCAACGTACGCATGTGAGATACGCATCAGATCATACTTGGTAGGCAGGATCAAATCAAGCACCTAGTCTTATATATGAGTTGGACGATAAAACGTATTTTCTTGACTAAATTGTGCACGTTAACGATTCATTGAGGTTTGGATATACTAACAAAAGGAATCATCCAGGCATATAATAAAAAACCCAACGTACTTTAAAACGAACTGAAGAATTCTTGCAGTCTGAATTTAAAAAAAGTGGCTTTTGGGACGAAAAGTGGCGCTCTCGGACCGAAGGGACGCATAATAACTGAATTTATAATTAATTGCCCTGAAAACACGCCCAGAATTTCCTTATTGAAAGTTGCGTCAGATTTTGTTGACTTTTGTCGTCTGTCATAGTTCACGGATATGATCTTTGACCTGTCGTATAATGATCATTTTAACGACTGCTTCCTGGACAAGTACGCCTGTAATAGACCAGTCTATTAGAAGAATTCAATAAATCTTGGCTGTTGGTTGTGACGTCAAAAATATCAATAGAACAATGCATCATTAGAACATAATTACAGACGTTTCTACAAGAAGTTGTTTGTTTACTGTTGCCTCAGTGGGAAAAAAGTCTGTTTACGCAACTTGTTTTCATGTTCAAACTTTTCCGCTAGGCTTTTTTTTTAAAATAATATTTGAGATAATGATGTTGTTTCGACCTGTTTGTTGGGAAAATCGATGGTACGTGGGTGAATGTCAATTACTTAAGGAAGTTGATGCACTTACTTGTACTAGAATATATAATTGATCTAGTTTATGATTTATGTCGTGTAACAATGCGTTTTGCTGTTGTTTTTTCGTCTCATTTCCCCCCTAATCTTAGTTTTTTGTTCATGTTGACATTGTTTTCGAACAAATAAAAGTGGTATTGACATTTCAATTTGTGTTTTTTTCATTTTCTTTATCGATTTAGATCATTTTCATCTGAGATGTTTTTTGTGATCGGGTTTTTAGTAAGGGTCACTGACCTGTTCTCTTTGTTAACTTTTCATTGTGAAGGAACTGTTTTGTTGTGTTTTTTGCACTTCATAATCTTCTTCTGTGGGGAAATTTGCGTGTGCTTAACCGTTGCCCCCTAACAACCATGACAATTTTTAATAATGTCAATTGTATTTTAAGTGTAATAGCCTGGGCATTCACATTCACTCAAATAATAATGGGACGCCTCGCTTTGGTATCTTTGCACAAAAAATGTAACCTATGTTTCATATCTTTGCTTATATAACTGAATATGTTTATTATATATATAGTTACTCTTCCATACACTTATAGGTAAAACTTCACAATAGGCTTTGGCTTCAAGAGCGTAAGATCGTAGTTTGCAATATGTTTACGTTATTGTAAATTGTTGTATATAGAATAACAATTTATTTCGAAGCTTAGAGTCTGGACGTCAAATGCTAGAAAACCACATGACTCAAGATTGAGAAAAAAAGCCTAGTGAGATACATGACAGCAGACAAGCCATTGTCAAAATGCAGACAACACTTAGCAAAGATAATAGAAAGGTCATACTAATAGAGGACAACGTCTCCGGCGGAGACAATGGACCATAAGAAGAGGTTTTAATTGATAATGGAACAAGAGGTCTCCAGCTAAAAAGATACGACCTGCAAACACTAGATGGCAGTAATTATTTGAATGACAAGGTAATAAACCAGTATCTGGACCTCGTCCAACAGAGAAATGATTCAGACACCAGCCTACCAAGTGTTTTTGTGCTGAACACATTTGTTTATGAAGTATTAGACAAAGATGGTATGGAGGAGGGGAAGAGAAGGATAGAAAACTGGTTCAAGGTTGTTTTACGGACAAAAGATCTCCTAATATGTCCCATAAACAAGAACCTGCACTGGACAATGATCATCATTGACACCAACAGAAAAAGGATCAATTATTCCAATTTTTTGAGAGGATCGAGAAAGGCCTCAGGTGCACCGAAGATGATGAAGAGATTCATAGAATCTTACTACATTAAGAGAGGGGAAGACAACATCAGATTTAGGATAAAGATCCGGCAGGACACTACGGTTCAGACAAATGGAGTAGACTGCAGGGTGTTTGCCCTCAAATGTGCCGAGAGAGAGAGGCCGGAAGGTGCTCGCTGAGCTTCAGCCAGAAAGATGCAAGGGACTTCAGACTCAGTATAAAAAGAGAGCTCCTTTTCTCAAACCCCTAAACAGAATTTATAATGGAAACAAAAGTACAGGGCTCATCAATCCAAGGTTGAAATCTTGGGTTAGAACATGTACTAGGGATAGAAATTCCCAACATCATCTGAGCCTTTGACTTCAATTATTGTTTGCTTATAGCCAATATCTACATCATTTGAATTTCTTTGTATCATCTGTATCGCAAAAAGTATGCTGAGAATGCACTTTCCATTTTAGGGGAGAGGACCCTCAGTCAATTCTCTAGGAAATCGTCTCGCTGCGCTGGACATCCCTTGGATTTTGGTTGAAAATCCCCTCCTTGATTTTTGATATAAATCCCCCCCTGGACAAAAAATAACTATAGATGGTCTTTGATATCATGCTGTTCTGATATTTTGTAGGGATTTTCCCATATCAAACACATTATAGGTAATGTCGGCGTGCATGTGATTATTAGACACTTTTAACAAATGATATGTTTCCAAAAGATTTATTAGAAATACATGTTTAAAGGTCGAAAGAATAGTATACAGCATAAAACGTTTAAACATTTTATTTCTTATGCTTGAAATGATTAAAAAAAAGAATCTCAGGCACATTCTACAAACTTTTCTTTGTGATGCAAGCCATAATACCAATGAAATGTTAAAGTGAAAAAAAACATCCAATACATAAATATTTCAGACATACAGTAAAACTCCTTCATTATATTTTTTCTCATTAATGGAGAGCTATGAAGGAAATACCCAAATTGGGTCAAATACTTAATATATATTGATAAGGGGTATCAGAATTTATAATAAAACATTGAGGTATATTCAAAACTTACAGCAAAATCAATATTTCCGACATATCGAATGTTCTTTTGTGTTTTAAAAAGAAAGACAATGATTTTGCCATAGCACCAACCTTGCCATGTCATAAATGTCTTCTTTTACTGTGTGTAAATTGTTATGTGCTCAATTCAACAACATACCTTTTTTCTAAACTGTTAACATTGACTTTAAAACTGAAATTGACCAGAAATATGTAAACGATTTGGAAGCTTTAAGCAAATGATAGAAGGTAATATATTGACTTTGAGAATGCTGTAAACATGAAAACATAGTTTACATGGCAACTAATCCTACAAAGTACCTACAGAGTATTTCTTACAAATATGAACACATTTTGGACACTAGTAGAACATTCTTCCTGTTTTGTCCAGGCAGAGTTCAACATGTTTTGCTGCATCGGTGAAGCGAACTCAGAATTAGAAATCTAACAGGAGTTTGAGCCAAGTCGAATTATGAGTTGCCAATCCATCGATTTCAGAACTGCACTACACAAATAATGTCATTGAATTTTTTCAAACATGTGTTGACCAATTCATGCTAAACCAGTCATTTAATTATCGTTTGACAAAAATGAACTGGCTTGAAAACAAATAGGTATCATTCTCTACTTGAAAAAAGATCATTTGTTATATCCATTTAGCTCGTATAAGGAAATCTCTTCATCCCATCACCACAATTGCATCTAAAAGGGTTAAGACCTTCTTATCCGAACAATATTAAACACTGTAAAAGTTGAAGTTCATCAGATTCTGTAATTGCAGTTGTGGCATAGTCATGTTGATGATTATAACAACAACTCAATGAGATCACAGATAATTGCCAAAATGTCAAAGCAGTCATCAAAAGTCAATATCCCATCCAGACATTTCATCAGGAACAACATCCATATCACGTGGGTAAGTGTCAAAGTTGCTTGTGTCTACTTGGGTTTTCACCTGTTTTTAAAAGATAAAAAGAAGTATGCTTGAATCTGAATACATGGTATCCCTTTGTATTTCAAATAACTAGGTATGTATATACCTATATTGTAAAAAATTCATTCATTCTTCCACTTTGTATATACCTGGCTACTAAGTACATTTTCATCTTGTATATGTCTGTATTTCGTCACCAGCTTATTTTTACATCAACATATTTATTAAATCAACTTATCAATCTTATAGTTTCAAATCTATATGTTTAAGACAATTTTGGAATATACTTTTAAAATCTTAGAACTAAAACAAACCAAGTAGTTTAATTCATTTCCTAATATCAGGATGGTGTACACTATGTATCTTACCTCTTTATATATAACAAGTCTACAAGTATTAACCAAAATAATTAATCACAGATGTGATGAACGTAACAATGAAATATCCACCTCAAGGGCTTACCTTTGGCATGATGGGAGGTATCAGAGTCAGATCTATCATTCCATCCCAATCAAAACCTTGGAACCATCTAGATTTACAGGGAGAATAGACATGCATTTTTATAAAGAACGTTAAATAATATAATTCTAGCTGTAAGTTATTGAGTTAATTGAAGAGACTTACTCTTAGTTGCTTATTTTGATTTCTTAAGGACTAATTATAATTCTTTAAATTATCAAGAAATCATGTATAGAGTTTCTATTCTGTGTATCATTTTGAAAACTCAATACACCACGCTCTGCATAATACATGCTCCCTAGTAGCATCGATGATATTTGATTACCTGTATAGAAGATGAAATGAAATGTGCTCTTTTGTAAAGTGGTTTGTGCATCAGACATTAGCTAATAAGTTGGCTTCGGCGCTGAATTGCGCTGCGTGATAATAAAGTCTTCAGCATACAAAAGATATACATAACGGTCCAATACTTTTCATCTCCTTTATTAACAAGAGACTTCGTTAATACTCAAATCAAGAAGAGTGGTCACACCAATTTCAATACTCGATTAAAGAAGAGTAGTCAAATATTGTCCAGTACTCGAGTCGAGGAGACTATTGGGTTTAAACAACTCGAGTAGAGTATTGAGTACTTAAATTATTCCACTACTTTTTCTCCAGGAGGCTCGACGCCAATCATCTTTAACAGTGGCGTCACCAGCAGGACCAGGAGTTTGATTGTTATCATTCTGATGTGTCAAGTTTATCACTGACATTATCATCAGCAACAAGAGTTCTTTTTCTTTTGTTTGCAGGGGTGTGACATCTTGATCTTGATAGGTATACCGAATACACCAAAAATAATGTATTTGATCCACTTCTTGCTTTAAGAAACAAGTTCACCAGAATTATCGTCACTAAATTGTTACACTAAAAATTCACCGTCTCTAATTGGGACCCCAAAAACACAGGCAACATTAAATACTGACTGTTGAACAGGGTATCAATGTATTTGCAGTCAAACCAGGTAATGGTATCAATGTATGAGATTTGAGATCGACGATATATCGTTGGTTTGCAAGGAATGAGATAAGTTTCTTACAAATAGTTGCGAAGATCGTTTTTTTCTCTCCGACTATTGTTTTTCAGTTCCCCCAGTACTCAATACTCACGCTACTGAGTAAGTAATGAGAAGAGTATCCGGTACCCTTGCGATGAGTAGAGTAGCGGGCTGAGTACTGCCAAGTAGTACTCCAGCTACCGCTACTCGAATACTTACGATCACTGTACATATATTGATAACCAGTAGTAGTTTGACATTTCTCTGTAGTTTTATAGTCTCAAACAGTTTAAAAACATATCTTTAAACTTGATCTATAGCAACAGGTGCTTGCCACACTAAATTGGCCCTATAAGCAGATACTAATATAGACCTACATATTAATGTGGAAATATATTGGCTTAGTTTTAACACTAATCTTTCGAGCATTTAACAATTCATTTAAAAAGAATCAACTTACTTGTTTTTTCTTATGTCACTTATTCCATTCTTGCCATAGCCCAATCTCTCCATAGGGTTATCTCGACAAAGCTTCTTGATCAATACATGAGCACTTCGACTAATTTTTCTCGGGAATTCAATGTGGTCAATACCTTTAAGGATAATATTGTACGTCCTCATAGGATCTGAGCCAGAAAAGGGTGGGCTGTGGAATGGAAGCAACACATCGTTTATACTCCTTAACGGATTAAAATAACATACGATCCCAGCGTGATGTGTGGTAGTTGGTTAGGGATTTATCTGATTAAAATTCATCGTTAAGGTATACATTCTTAAATGTTTGCAGTACATAGTATTATGTCAAAATCAAATACAACCAGGGTAGAGAAATACATTATCTGGATATGAAGTTTTTTATGCCGGCTCCAAAATCAGACCAAATTCAACTTGGTTAAGAGTAAAACAAGAGTGTTGATCTTGTGCTTGCCACTATTTAAAATCTCATATCTAAACACTTTGTTGTTTCTTTTCAACCAGATAGTGGCGTCTAGCTGGCATTGGAAGATACTGTGATATTTTGACTACTAGACTTACCATTGATGTATATTAAGTGTTAAGCTGTAAAACTTCAGTAAAATAAAGATCAGATAAAAGAATTAAACGTTTTTTGCATAAGAACACTCTGCTTAAGATCTCATATATCCTATATCATATAAAGAAATGACATTACATTTTTTAACATTTTTCTCAATAAAACATGGAAGTCCACTTAATTAACAAAATTGTAAAGATATGAGTATAAAGAAAAACAATGTCTGTATTCTTAGTTTTCTCAATTCACTTCGCAGAGTATATTATTTGCTTGTATTAACATGTGCATACTAAATGTTTAAAATGTTGAGTACGTGTGTTGACTCACGTTCCATTGAGCAGTTCATACATAAGTATTCCCAATGACCAGTAGTCTGCTGAGTGGTCATGACCTTTGTTGAGGATTATTTCTGGGGCAACGTACTCGGGCGTCCCACAAAACGTCCATGTTTTCTTGCCCATACCAATCCTTTTAGCAAAACCAAAGTCAACCTGAATAAAGGAAAAAATGTTTTTTTGACAAACAGTAGGACATACAGTATTTTTTTTGTAAAGATAATATGGTGCAGCTATTAAAAGTCTATTATTGGGTTATTTGATTCAATTTGAAATTAAAGATCTATGATTTTAATATACTGTCTTAAGCTATGCAAAATGCCCACTTGTTACATGTTCTTTTTCAAACAAGCTGGAGGAAACATGTGTGTATATTGCTTAAATATCAGATATGAGATTAAAAAAAAACAGTTAAACAACCCAAGAAGTTATGGAAGATTTTTTTAGATTATATAAATAAAAAAGTTTTCCAATCGTTGTCCCTATAATTTATCTTTTAGATGAAAACCTTTGGTGATTGTGAAGAAAATCTAGCAGTGAACTCTTTCTTGAAAACATCTCAAATCCTTCTTCATTTGCCTAACAATTCTTTACAATGTATGTTAGGTCAGAAAATGGTCAGTCTAACTTTAAAATTGATTTAAAATTACATAGGTTAACAAGACAGATGGTATAATACTATAATAACATTGTTTTACTGTTTACGGTTGAAATACTGATTTCGATCAAATGGACATTATTTTTACCATTCATTTTACTTAATTGAGTTATTTGAAGTTCAATTCCGAGGGTGTACAAAAAGTGTAAGAGCTTTGTTAAAACCTGAATTTTAAACGAAATCCTTTATTAGAATGATATCTTTGGCTTACCAGTTTAACATATCCTCTTGTGTCCAGCAGTAGGTTCTCAGGTTTCAGATCTCTATAGATAATGCCTTTTGCATGAAGGTAAGAAAAGGCTTCTAAGACACAGGCGACGCAAAACCGTGCAGTCATGTCATCAAATGTACCCCTGAGGACCGATAGCATTCAGATCTTTGACACTGATATAAAACATGTAAATAATACCCATATATGCTTATTTACACAAACACATGCATACATATGTTAACAAATGAAACTATAGCTCTCACATTCAGCGAGAGAGACAGCTTCAAACACGTATAATCACAGAGCAATAGACAGACAAAAAGAGAGACATAGAGAAATAGACAGACAAACAAACAAACAGACAAACAAACAAACAGACAGACAGACAGACAGACGGACAGACAGACAGACAGACAGACAGACAGACAGACAGACAGACAGACAGACA
>JAUUEB010478001.1:0-11257 GCA_032362205.1 Clione limacina | reverse complement strand
AACTTTTTTCAAGTCATCATGTGCTCCAGTTGTAATCCTATTAAAGAATATCTGTTCTGAGACACGTCCTCCAAGCATCATACACATTCTGTCTAATAACTAGGTGAGAATAAACAGAAAGATGCTAATTGAAAAATCAAAATGTAACAAAATATAATTTAGATAAAAAAACGTAATTTTAAATTTTGAAATAACCTTACTTCAGAGCAAGCAAAGGAGATGAGAAGGAGAAAACATATATAGGAAAACAACAAACCTCAGATTTTCTTTATTATTTCTTAATTCATATGGTTATATAATAAAGAACTTGTATATTTCATATGATAGTATAACAAAAAATTTATTTCAACACTGACACATCCTTCAACTTTATTAGAGCTGACATAGCAATTCTGATGAAGCTACCTCCTTCAAAAGAGAGATAAATCAATTTAATAATAAATAAATATGCTTTAATTATAAGAAAAACAGAAACATGAAGTTACAGAGGAAATTATGAAGAAAATCTCAATACATATTATACACCCACACACAAAATAACAATCGCCAAAGTGCATGAAGAGATTCACATTAAGTATCACATTATACAAATATACAGCAATGAATGATCAACTTACTTGTTCTTGGGTATATAAAAACTGTTCCTTGGGTAAGTATTGTGCATATCCCAAGCCTTTTCCTCTGGGGATTATCGATACCTGTTTGAGTGAATCAGATATGAAAAGAAATACATTCCTGATGGTTCAACAACATTTAGGTCATAACAAATAGGTGATGGTATTACTTATGTAATGTTACCTGATGTTTTCTATTGTGTCCTTCCAGTAACTAAACTATTAACTTTAGTTGACAACAAAAATGTAATTGAAAGTTTTATGTAACTAAGCAAAGATTTTTTATCTGTAACATTGTTGCCAATTTGAGCTAGTTGTTCAATCTCAGTCAATTTTGAGTTTAAAATGTGTTTATCTAACCTTAAGTAAGGGATCAGCGTGCTCCAAAAACCATCCTGTCACAGCATGGCCTGCCTCGTGATAAGCAACTGTTCTCTTTTCTTCTGGTTGTAAAACTTGTGTTTTCTTTTCCAGACCTAGGAGTTAAAAGATTATTTCCTAATTACACCAAAATACTTTAAATTTATAATGTCATGGGAAGGGGTGCCAGGCGTAGACTTGGGGAATTTAAACTATAGTCATAGGGGTCCATGATTGAGTGGTTACAACACTGGACTATTAAACCTGTGTGACCAGACATCCTGGCTTGATTTCTGCTGCGGGACAGAAAATGATTCATCAGAAAGGCAAACAAATTATCATCATGTTGTTGTGGTGCTTACAGAACATATGATAATAATTTGTATGTGTATGAACCTCTGTCCTGATCCTTTTTGGTAGGCAGGATCTAGAACCTAGTCCTATTGCAGACTGACAATAAAATGTACAACATACAAGATCCCTTGCTGATTGGAAATGTAAAGATGAGTAGCTTGAAAGGGATAAATCTGGACAAATTTGCAAATTAAAGTCTTACCTCATCTGTCACTCTGGCATTCTAAATTCAGATAACGGCTGCCTATATGGCAAGGGGAAGTACCACGGTGTCTGACGAAAAGCATAAGCAGTTTGCTTTCACAAAATCAGACATTTAACTAAAGTTTTCTTTTTGAAGCTGATAACAAACATAAAAAACAGTTCTTTAAACTCCACAATCAGTCTCAGCACATAGCTTTTTTCTTGGCTATTTTCAGTAATGATATGTGAACTTTTGTCTAAAAATCTATATAATTGTCAATTTCATATTATCACACCATCAAATCTAGAAATTATTATATCACCCTCACCTGCAACTACTCTCTCTATAGCTTGTTCAAAATGAGGCTCTTCAATTGATGTGTTCAGATCTCTAGCAGCTATCAAGGCAGCCTCATTACATACATTGGCAATATCAGCCCCTGATGAAACAAAAAAAAGTTTCCCCTTACAAATAGAAGGGAAAAGTAAACCCCTCCAATTTAAATTCAAATGTCATGAATAGGTAAGAATAGGATGAAAGACAGAGAGCTTTAAGTATAAGCAAAGGTTACTGCATTTGAAACGAAAACACTTAAAACAAAATATCAATTCCTACCTAAGTACCTTTTTGTTCCTTCTTTAACTCTGCATGTTAACTACAGTAAACCCCAGCTCACTGCCAATTTCCATGTAAGGGTGTAGTAGTGAATTTGGTACTGCATGCATAGGGGGTTGACGGTATATATTTTCTTGTACTTTTGACATTGGGTGTGGTCCCTTTTAGTCATGGATGGTACTGTTGCGGGGGTTGATTGTATTAAAAACAAACCTTTAAATATTCTGTCTTTTTCTTTAGTTGAAAAAATGATTGATGTCTCCAAGAATGAGGGGATGTGTATGTGCAAATTCTAAGATTCTGTATATTCTCCGTTATCAGTGAATAATAGCGATGGACTGCATGTCACAGATAGGGTTCCAAACAGTAGTGGGAGCCCTGGATGTTTGAATTTGTCCAAGTAGTAAATGCACTTTCTTTGCAGTCAACTCTCTCAATTCAAATTGTATCTAAAAAAAAAAGTTTCAAAGAGCATCTAGAAGGCAGAATATAATGACATGAGAGGAAGAAAAAGAGTCATTAAAGAATTATTTTTCAAAAATATAAATCTTATGACATACATACATACATACATACATACATTAACTTAGTTCAAAAACTAAATAACACGTCAATATGAATCATCATAGAATAAAACTGACCTGAAAAGCCAGGAGTAAGGGCAGATAATTTTCTGGCAAGAGCATTTATAGTGAGACTTGTCTTCAATGTGTTCAAATGTACTTTGAATATGGAAGCCCTGAAAAACATGAAAATTAAAAGGATTAGAATAGCATAACACAAGTTGCCTTAAAATATTTTAAAGAGCCTATTTTCATAAATCTTGATTGACAAGCCATCTTAATCCTTAAATTTCCGCATACCAACAACCAACTGATATCATTTACTATCGTATCGCCCGCTGCCAATGCCTGATTTTAAACACTTTTTCACAATGAAACAAACAAAGAAATCAATACCATACTATCAATATTATACCATAAGTGATTTCAGGTTATCAGCTGTGGTAAAAACAAGAATTTTGAGATGTTTAAAAAGATTTTTAAAATTAGGGCCTACACTACTAGTGTATTCTTATAATAGTTTAAAATGAACATGGTATGGTATGGTATGGTTCTTACAGCACTTTAATTTCTAATTTGGATAAGATATCTATAGAAAGAAAGTTCCTTTAATTCATTGTTTTCTAATTAGATATATGAGATGTGGAAAATTTTAACAAAATGGTGTTCAGCTGGTTTTAATTCATACCCACTCTTAGAGCAACACATTTCTGTATGAGACTGATCACATTACTTAGAGTCCGATTTTATAACAATGCATGGAAAGAGAAAAACTACAATTTCTTTTTCCTCATCATTTTTGCTGGATCAACTTGAAGCTTTTCTTTTCAAATATCTCAACCCTTTTGAAAAGTAAAATTAAAACAGCAGAAAATAAATTCTTAAGATTTACCTTCCTTTGATATCTGGTAAAGGCACATAGATTTGTCTATCAAAACGTCCTGGTCTGGTAAGAGCCCCATCCAGAATGTCTACCCTATTAGTGGCTGCCAAAACTACAACCCCAGTTTGTGTGTTGAAACCTGTACAGGAGTGAAAAAAAATCAGACAAAGAATAGCAAAGACACACAATGTGCCTTTATCTTAGGCCAAACCAAAGAACATTTCTGTTTCCACTAACATGGCCAGAATAAATACGTTTTTTTTTCTAATATTGAAGGTTAGTCAGGTACTGGAAAAACAATTAATGTTTTTCTTCAAACGCAAACAAAAGCTACCTCTTGACAGGATCTTCTGCAAAATCTTACAATAATATGTACAAATTTCCTACAAAATTAATAACAAAATGTGACTAAATGCATTTCTGAAAATAGCTTTGATCCTACATTTTAGAAACTTGCTTAAACCATATTTTTAGGAAGCAGGTTCTGTTTTTCGTTTCAGCTAAAAAAGTTAGTTTTAAAAATAATGATATGAACACATAAGAAGAAAAAACACCAAATAATAACGAAAACAGTTATTATAACAAAATGAACAACATCAATATAATAATTCTAATAGAAATAAGACGAAATTTAATTATGGCACTTTTCCACGAAAAAGTATGCATCAGTGATCACATCATATAAGTCAGTAATTTTCTGTCATAATCTCATTGATGAAGAATTTTTCGGTCAGTTTATGGGTGGTTTTTTTTAACAAAGATATAGAGAGAAATAATGAGAGTCAGGTTTTTGTTCAAATAAGCAGAATTAGGCTTTAACCTGTGTGGTTTAAGAGAGTTTTACTGTATACATCTATTAGGCCAAAAGAAAAAAGTTGTTTAGTTAGGGTTACCCGACCAACCCTAGAAAATTGCCCCAGCCCTTTTTTTAACATTATCCTAACAAAACCGTGAAAACACAATATTTTTTTTACTGATTTTGGCTATTTTACGGGAAAACATCCTCTTTCTACCAATTTTGGCTATTTTAACACCCTTTTTTACTTAAAAATTGACATTTGTTCGTCCTACCTACCCTATTTTTTGGGGGCATGTAACCCTAACCAAACAGCTTTTTTTGGCCTTATATAGAAAAATGTCTTGTGACTTTAAATATAATTTTTAAGCCTGTTCATTTTTCTTTGTCTAGCTTTTCATCTAGTAGAATATTATAAAAAACATTAGATTCACTTTTTCACACAACACAAAAAGAAATCATTCCTAATGACTAGGGAAAATTAGTGATGAGATAAATGAAATAAGCATTACCATCCATTTCTACGAGAAGCTGATTGAGTGTGTTCTCTTGTTCAGAGTTACCACCAAAATTTCTACCACTGCGTTTTCTCCCAACTGCGTCAATTTCATCAATGAATAAGATACAGGGGGCCTTCTTTCTTGCTAAAGCAAACATATCTCTTACCTGATAGAGGAATTATATTGAAAACAATAAATGAAAATTACAAACTGACATTGACATAATATGTTAAAAAAATTGATAAAATGATTTTAAATGGCATTGACATTTGTTTATAAGATCATTCAGAATTTTAAAATAGAGGGGGGTGATTTAATATCATTTTTAAATGGCAAGATAATCTTTGAATCATCATCATCATCATCATCATCATCATCATTTATGGCCGTATGTCATAAATCATATGACTATCAGCGACTTCATTAGCTCTCTTCTATAGTGAGCCAACATTGACTGTGGCCACGCGCAATCTAGTGCAAACATTGCATTGTTTGGTTACGCCATATTTTACTGTCCGCTAGCCAGGCTCGACGTCAAAAATGTTTTTTAAGTGACACTAAAAGTCTGATTTAATCTCAACTCCCTAAGCATTAGACTTTCCAAGAGCTTCCCTCTGGTTGGGGAACCCACAAGGCAGTAGGTAGACAGTCACAGGTTATACCGTTTACTGTCATTACGGTAGCAGCTAGGGAGGGCTATCCAGCAGCTGACACTGACACAAATCAACTGATTCATTTTTACAACAACAAAGTATCATTCTCTTTCTTTTTCAATACAGAATGTATAATGGGCAATTGTATGATTGGCTAATGGTTAAGTTTCTAATAGTTTAGATATAACTGGGATCTTTCACACTTAGACTGCTCACCCTAGAAGGTCCGACACCAACAAACATCTCTAAGAACTCTGAACCAGACACTGTAATAAAAGGGACATTTGCTTCTCCAGCTGTAGCTTTGGCAAGTAGAGTTTTACCAGTACCAGGAGGACCTGTCAGGATAGCACCTGAAAATCATGCAAAAAGACAAATTTATATTTGTTTCAATCTAGAGGGTTGATTAAAGTAAAGATAAGGATTGTGTGATTTGAGATGTATTGAACAATCTATAGAAGAGCTATCTGATAGAAATAGAAAAGCATTCTATGAGTGCAACACATCCTACAAGTTTGTGTATATGAAGTACTTTTTCAGTACTGTGAAGAAAAATGATGATTTCAAGTTTCAAGAAATATCCTGTTTTCTGCTGGTCCAACAGAGTTATGTTATGTTGCTGATGGGGAGTCTGTGGATTTTCTACCCACCAAAGTCCATTTTCTGTTGATAGATACTGAGCCTGAGACACTGTGTCATATCATGATTTCAAGATTTTTGTAGTGAGGGAGGGTTAACACTCTAAACAAGGGCTCTTGACTGTCACCCAGAGATCCAAGGCAGGAATCACGGTAGACCATTACCCACCACCATTATCGCCTGGCTAGCTGCAATTTAGTTATTTAGTAAAGTTTGGCAGCAGAGTTGGCCAAATAGTATAGGCAATGGATCGTCGTGTCACGTCCTGGAACAATTGTGTTTGTACAATGGATGCCTAGGTTAAAGAACGGAACCTAGGAGGCCTATTCCTCCTAATGAGTATGTATCTTGGGGCAATATATGAGGTAAGATATGCCAGGCTGAGAATAGAAAAAGGACCAACCACAGGGCTTCGTAACTGAGCTTCGGGTAATCAGGACTTTTTAGACAACGGCATTTGAGGTAGTTGGTCATTGCTTTCCTCACCGAATTTTCTTTGCTTGACTAAAGAGGTTAGCTACTCGTTTTCGCAACTGCCCGCAGAGTCAACGGGGGATTTTTTCAAACACAAAATATGGTCAAGGCTAAAGATTGAACCAGCAGTGTTCTTGGTGATAGACCGTTGTCTTTAACCAACTGAGCTATCTACACCTGTTGGTCCAACAATCATGAAAATATATTATGGTTTTTTAATTAAAAAAAATAAATCTCCTACCTTTTGGGATTTTTGCCCCCAAATCTAAGTACTGTTGTGGATTTTTGAGAAAGTTGACAAATTCCATAATCTCTATCTTTGCCTCTTCACATCCTGCAACATCACTGGAAATAAGAAAAATAAAAAACATAACTTGTGTTGGTTGAATACAATGAATTAGCTACTTATAGCTACTACTACTACTAGCTGTATATTTTGTTTGAACTCCCGTCCCATATGGTCTGCTAAAGTCTGTTTAAGAGAGATAGATGCAATATGTACAATACTTGGAGACTTTGTTAAACAAGCAATCCTGATACTCCTCACTGGAGAAACTCGTCCTAGATACATATACTTCCCCATTATCCCACATCTGAGACATGACCAGGGGGCAGGGCTATAGATACAGATCAATTGTACCTTTGTCATGAATACAGGGCTAAAGATTTAGAAACAAAACACAACCTTCGAATGCTGGAGAAGAAATTAATTTTCAATTTTAAGTCTAATTGCAATCCAATCCCTCAAATTCATCAGCAAGAATGTTTTTGATATTGAACTCCCAGCCAATTCAAGTATTAACTAAAAAGATTCTCAGTATATTCTAAAATCATATAACCTGTTTTTAACAACTGCATCCAAAAAAGGCAACATTTCTTAAAAGCTAAAATAATGTGCAGAAAACTAGGCCTTACCCGAACTTCACTCCAGTATCTTTCTCAAGTACTTTAGCAGTGGTCTGTGAGAAGCCAAACATTCCCCCTGGGCCACCACCACCTCGACCACCAGGACCCTTGCCTCCTAACCCTCCTAATCCCTAGGGTTGGAGAGAAGGCAGAAATCATCAACCATTAAAATCAAATTAAATTAAAAATAGGTCAATGAATGAAGGGCCACTGGAAACTTTTTAAAAAACTAGTATACCTAACTAATCTTCTGATGAATGACTGGACTGACTATCAGATGGATGTGGGAGTGAACAAATTAAAGAGTTGCTGGTTGTTTTCAGTTTTCTACATAAGAGTTATGTACAGGAAGATTGCTTAAGTTTTTTTTGTTTTATCAGCAAATATTTCACAATTTTCTTTTAAGTCTTATAATTGATTGTCATCAATGAATGCAGAGTGATTATAATCAGTTAATTATATTGACAGTTTGAAAATTTGTGAGAATTAGCGGAGACAGAACTTTGCATACAAGACACAAAATTACGCAATCATTCAGCTGGATTCAAATATGATATTTAGTCTTACTTATGCGACTTCAAATGGTTCTCTAGTTTTAAACAAAACAAAGAACATCCTAAAGTTGGATAGTGGCTACTGCTATTGATATTCTATGTTTAGCATACAGCTAATAAATATTTTGTAGGGTGTTTCAACGTCTTTATCAACACATGGTAGGTTAAATCACTGGGGGCATGCTTATCTATGGAAATGAAATAAAATATGGGATTTACATAAATTTGAATGTGTCTGAAGATTAGATAAGTTCCATAACTTACACCCCAGGATGGAATTATAAGTCCTTGAAATTAAATGCCCAAATAATATGATAAAATTCAGTGAAATTCAACACCACAACCACATCAAAATGCACACAACAACTTGATAACTAGAAAAATAATACTGTCTTTTTCTATGCCAAGCAATAATGGAAAACAAAAGATGGGAGCACAGTTCTTCCCATATTATGAATGAATTATACCTTCACTGTTAAAACAGGCAAGGGACAAACACCTTAATTGATCCAAGTCACTTGTGCTAATCTCCCTCCTTGTTTGTCTTTTGGGTACATAGATAAAGGTTAATCTATGCGCATGAAGCACAGGCTATCACTAACTATACCATCAAACCAAACCACTGTGTTTTTGCTTTAGTTTCGCTAAATATAGTTTATAAACAATGTGCATGAATCATTTAATTTATTTCATATCGAGATGAGTAAATCCTCACACACACAAACTCACACACAGTCATTCTCACCATTATAGCAATCGATAATATTATCTTTGGAAGGGAAAATCATATGAAAGGACATTTGCATGGTTTTATAACGCTCAGTTCTTATCATATGTAGCTATAAAATGAACATGGCAGCTAGCTGGGTGTATATTACATCTTTACTAACCAAAATCAAATGCAGTAGGTAGGTAATTAAATAATTAAGTAGGTAGGTAAGAAGGGAGGTAGGTAGCCAAGTAGGTAGGAAGGAAGGTAGGTTTCAAAATTAACAAAGAACATATAGCAAAAAAATCAATAAGGGCCATAACTTGATCAAATTTGAGAAAACCAATTTTAGAAGGTCCCTGGTAGAGCCTCTGTGCAATTTTTCAGGGCCCTACGTCCAATCACTACAATTTGTTCACTACGTGAGAGACATACACAAAAATTATAAAAGGGTCTTTTCAAAAAAATTAGAAAACAACCTTTAGAAAGCCACTAAAAGATCCTCTTTGCAAGATGTCAGATTCATAGATGTGACTACAGCGTGCTTGCCAAATAATAAAAAAGAACAAATAGCAAAAACCTCAATAATGGTCGTAAAAGAATTTGAAAAACGTTTTTAGAAGTTTTACTCTAACAGAAATATATTTTTAAAAGGAGCCTTCATTCCCAACATTTTCAAAAATTTCCTTTCTACACAACAACAGTATGTAGTTTTTTTCCAACAGGGATTGGGACAAACCCAAGTCAGATAGAGACAAATCTGACACTATGTAAAATGAAAAAGTTTCTATACCATGTCAGCATTACTTAAATGTAAAAGAAAAGAAATTAACTTTATCAAAATACGTATAGAAAAAGAGATTGAGAAAATTAAATGCCTGCTTGGATTGCATACAACAATACGGAAAATGGATCAAAATAACAGTGCAGCAGATGGTGCAGTGCGCCAAGTTTGTTCGTGAACACACCATGTAAAAAATGCCTCCCCATGGTGACAACCGCACCAGTGCGTTAAAAATTGTTCTGCCTGTCTTGAACACTGAAGGAAAACTTCTGACATGCAGTAATGGTGGAGAATGTGCGAACCAAAAGAATGATAGAAAATACTTTAAAATGTCCTTTACTCAGTCAATTGCCAAAAGATATTACTAGGGTAATTTTACAACATCATATCATGGTTCACATCTATCATTAATTTTTATATCTATATATTTTTAAGTCATCGCGTTCACAGACAAACAAACAGACAGACAAACACAGGCGTCACATTATCCTCTGGATGTTGGATAGTAACCTATAAAGTCATCGTTATTTTTGGTTAAATACAAGATGAGATGTGTAGAATAACACAATACAGTTCTCACCTTATCCGGCGGCGTGTGATTGCCTGACTATCAGACAGACTTCTTTTGCGGAACTCTTCAGTGATCACACTGCACCACCAACAATGAAAGAATCCCACCGAGCAGCAAGTGTAGTAGAGATAGCAAAGACATGTTTAAGATTTCGATGATCACAGAAATATTGAAACAAGTCAGACCAGACGAGCACGAAACAGCTCAAACAGTGGACACTTGTAGCAGTTCAATAGAAATGGGGGGGGGGGGGGTAAGCGATACCACTGGAAGCACTCGATCAATATCAAAGCAAACCAACAGACAATAGCACTATAATCACCCAATGTAATATTTGTTGACATTTAATTAGCAAGTGACAACACATAGAACAACGCTTAGTCTGTACTTAGAGCAAATCACATTGTACTTTTAAATAAAAATCAAATTCTGGATGATCAAGGTGGAAACCTGATATGAACATAAAAGCATATGATGTGAAACTCGCAATGAACTGGATAAGTCTTTTATAAAATAGCTTATATACGCCACACTTAATGAATCAGCCGTAAGTCTACATAGTCTAAAATAGGTTTAACTACAAAGTGTGCAAATTTTGTTGTCATTTATGTTCCAGGTTCTTCTACACGTGCAATTAATCGTTTCATTCTATTTTGATTGCTCACTCTCCATCTCATTTATCATTACTAGACAAATCTAAATATTTCTTAATTTATTCATTATAGATGTCTGGTACCTGTTACTTTTAGGAGGTCATTAATATATTCTGACCGCTTATTAAAAGTTTCCTTTTCATTTTACATATTTCTCTTTTTATTATTCCATACAACTAGAAATATTATATTTTTCCCACAAGCTTCTTTGGTTCTAGAGGACATATACTTGCTGTGTACAATTCTTTTCTTTCAACCTAACTTTTTTTTCACCACCCCAATTGGACAATTTAACAATTAACAAACAAATTTAATAAACACTCCATCGAT
The DNA here is from genome assembly GCA_032362205.1 of Clione limacina. Taxonomy (NCBI): domain Eukaryota; kingdom Metazoa; phylum Mollusca; class Gastropoda; order Pteropoda; family Clionidae; genus Clione; species Clione limacina. Next base: position 115 of record JAUUEB010478001.1, on the reverse strand, counting down.
GATGTCCAGAGTCGGTCCTACATAGAGAATCAGATTGGTATAGAAGATGTTTGGCAAAGGCCATACACATTCATCAGCAGTCCCCCAATCTGAACAGAGTAGGGAGAAACATGTC
>JAUUEB010477991.1:0-11257 GCA_032362205.1 Clione limacina | reverse complement strand
TGACCAGAAGTTGCAGTCTTAGATCTGTCATCTAAGACACAGTAGCTGTTATATCCGAAGAGGACTTTGCTACATATACATCCAGATCCACATCCAGATCCAGATCCAAATAGTTATTACTTGTTTTTAATCACACTCATACTAAATACACGACAAACACACATTTCCTAACCCTGCTCATATGTTGATCTGTACCCTATCATTGACAGTGAGATACCTTTTAAAATTATCAAAAATTAAAGCGTCTAACAGACAGTCACCTTGTTTGGTTCTCAGGAAACTTCTTGATCTTGATTTGGTAGTCGACAGTGACCAATACTGGCATAGAATCGACCGGGCGTGGGGTTAGCACGGGGATTAACCTTAGCGAATCTCTTGGAGTGTACTTGTTGTTACAACTGTCTTATTTGGGTCTGTGGGTCCACCATAAATTGTAATTTTAAGAGCTGAGATAAGCCCTGTGTAGATTAAACTATAATTATTTCCATAAATTCTGCCTTACTTTTATTTCAAATAATATGTTTGCTTTTCAGAATCAATGGATCAAAGCCTTAGAGTCCATTGACCAAGCAGTGGCTGATATGCCTCGCACAAAGCACAGATTGTGAGTAGCATAGTATAATTCATTGATTTTATCCCTTTTTTCCTACCTCAATAAGGTATATAAAAAAAAGTTATGTGTTTTCTCAATCTAAATATTTTTCAAGTTATATATCTTCTCCTTCCATTTTATACTTATTATATCAAAGTCAATGAAATCTCTTTGGAAAATGTTAAGGATTTCAAATATCTACGCTCAATCAAGGCTGCAGATAGTTTATGTACTAAGGATATAAAAACAAGGATTTAAAATGTATGGAAGGATAGATGTTTTGAAACTTAAACAAAAAAATGAAGGACGTTTGTGTCATTGAATGCTGCAGCAGAACATCAAAAAGATGAGTTTGACAGGTGAGACAGGTGAGATATTATATGACAGGGATTGATTGCACATCATTTGTCTGTATGATGATTTTATAGTTTTCATTATTTGCATAGGATTTATTGTCTGAATGTCACATTAGCAGATTTTGAGAGAGATTTAACTGCAGGAAGCAATTTAGTTGTATAGATATTTCATTTTAAACATGTCATAATGTCTTCTGTTTATCAAAATGATAACAACTAATAGAGATAGTCTCAGCATTCTTTTAAAGCAACATTTTTTAAAATTTATGAATGTTGTACCCATGTTGCCATATACTTTATTCTCTTTCGAAAAATGTTTATAGTATCATTGTTTTGACTTCAAATATTTATTTTGCAGACTTGTGTTCAAGCACAGGGTCATGGTGAAAGCAAAACTTGGAAGAAGCGTGCACATGGATATTCAAAAGTTCAAGGTATATCACTAGTTTTGCACATCGAAAGATGTTATCCTGTTATGTCTACTTCAATATGAAGACTTAAGTGTAGCAAGGGATATGATTTCATTTCGTTAATGACATATAACTTCAAAATAAGATCAACCAAAAAAGTTGTAACCAATCAAACATATTGATGACTTTGCTGCTCATGGTCTAATCTGCACCAGGATTATACAAAACTAAAACAACCTTATTTTCGTTGTGCAAACTATTAAAAAATTTGAGATCATACAAGGTGTTTAGGAGAAACACAATGGAATAGTTAACTAATTAGTACACAACAAGTAGCTTCTGCTAAGAGTATCTACTAGGTAATTGTTTATTCAGTGTTGCCCCAATCCTAAGTTGTCTGTTTAGCAATAGAAAATGAATTCACCATGCATATGTTCATGCATATCCAATATGAAGCTTTTATGGATCAAAGAGATGAAAATGCATCACTTAAATGGTGAAACAGTTGTAATATTAACATTGTGGCCACTTGCAAAGAAGGCGCCACCTGTACTGGTCACTGTCAACCGAGAACCAAAGTGGGTTTTCCCTACATCGTAAACTTGACCAAGGTGGTTACTTCCATCCTGCACAATGGATGGTGGCATGCTTATGCAAGTTAAATTACAAGTAGAAAATAAAAATAATAATCACAGCTTGTAATACCTACAGGGACAGATGAATTAGGGGAATTTTCTAATTGGGCACCCTAATAAAATTATAAGATGGAAAATAAAGTTAGGAGGCTCATTAAATCAAACTATATGTTCTTATCTTGGATCAAAACGTTCTCTTCAAAGAATTAAATGCCCAACTTCATCTAAGTTTCATAATTTCAGGGTCAGCACCCAAACTAGAGACCCCTGAATATGTATGCTCCCCCCACAACCAAATCTTAAATTAATTGATCAGAACACCATATTTTTTTACAACTCTGGAAACAGATGAGTTTAAGGTTGCTTTCTCATTGCCCTCCCTCCCCCCATAGAATTTAAAAACAAACAATTAGGAGGGTCATATAATCCAACTTCATGGTTAAAATCTTAGATTATGACCTGTACTGGGATAGAAATGCCCAGTTCCATATAAGCTTTATATCTATAAGATCAGCACTCCAAAAGAGGCTTAAAATCAGGCATTTTCAAAAAAGTTTATGAACCATTCTAAACTCTTCAATATTACATAAAATTGCCCTAGAAATGCACCATTTAGTAAATTGTTTTAAACCTTAGAGATTTTTAGGTGCTTTGCGTTCTCAGAAGATTAGGTGCTGAGTGCCCTCACAAATATAGACACACTGTTTTAAGACTGCCTGCTTAGAAATGAGAAAAGGTTAGTCTTTTTTAATATTATTAGGGGCATTTTCAAATTGGGCACCCTATTAAAAATTCTACGTCATGGTACATGGACCCATGACTATAAATGATGATGAAGATGAATATTAAAATGTGTCAACATAGGTGTCAGTAGATCAGAAACATATTTTTATTTTATATCATGAATATCTAATCTTTTTTCAGGACGAGTCAGAAGACTTTGTTGCTCATATGTGGCGTCGTGTGGCTCTTAGCTCCAAGGAGAATTCAGAACAGTTAGCTTCCTACCAAAGTGCCATAGAGGCCTTAGAGGTAATCTGGAAATGTTTTCTGCATTTTGAATAATGTAAATTCTTAAGATTCAAGAAAAATTTGTTTTGAAGGAAACAAAAACTGACTTATCATGATTGTGATTAGGTTTGTTTTATGACTACTAGATGTATATTTGTTATTTTTCTCTTTTTTGAGCTGTTGAACTTTGACTTTTTTTGGAAAAAGTTATAGCAATCATAATTCAGTTTAAACTATTGTATGAACTTTAACTTCACACACCTACACAAAATTTCAATCAACATATAAAAGTGATAACTTTTACGAAGCAGCAGTAATAGTTCATTGTAAATTGGTTTTAAATAGTATTTCCACATATGTATTTATTGTAGAAGAGTATAGGATAATAATTTCATGAAACATTTCTGAGCTGCTGAAGTTCGATGACACTTTTTATCTTTTTATTTTAGGGAAGATCTTCCTCTCTCATGTACTTTTTGCAATGAGTATATTTTTGAAAAGATTACTATTTTGAAAAAAATATTGCAGATTTTGACTCTCTATAAAAATGTCTACAATATAAGCCTTAATGAATACTATCACACTTTTAATGTTATGGTACTAAATGACCTCAATATGTAAAAAACATAACCTCCAAATGAATATAACATAATCTTTGCAAGCATGAACATTTTTTAACTCCGTAAGATTGGTTTATTAGAGTTAAATTATTATTACATAACCCAGAAGTACCTTTTTATCACAAAAAGAGTATATTTTTTTAAAGATTGCAGTTAAATCTTTTTAGCTGATATCGGCGTCAGGATATTTCTTCCCAAATTCTAAACTGTAAAACTGAGGTTTAATGCTGACTGGGATTCTTTGTGAGAGATATAGATGGAAAATATTAACATCTCGTATGAATTTAATAATGATTTTTCACAGGATGAAAGCAATGAATACCAAAAGGTCGAGTACTTGCTTGAGTTTGGCCAGTGGCTCTACTCTAATCATTTCTCACTTGCTGATGTCCAAGATCAACTTGAATGGGCAGTTGACATCTTAATGAACATGAAGTCTCCTGAAGAACCAGCAGGTAAGAGAGCTTTCGTTAGTTGTTTTTTTAAAAACTTTAAAACACAAAATGTGAGGATAATGTTAACTATGTGTGACATATTTGTTTGTTTTGTTGAATCATCTTTCTCAAAAATACTAAATAAGATACTTTTTATTCAATGTCTAAAAGGTGGAAGATTTTTTTTAAGATTGCATTATTTTTAGGGTGTCTTTAGAATAGCTTGATGCTGCTATGTTGTACGCAAAAATTTAATGTTATCCACCCTTTTGTTTGCAGTGTTTCATATTGAAGAAAAATATGCACTGCTGATCGTATTGTTTGAACTGCTTGCTTTCACAATTGTATTATCTAGATTTAAAGCATCTTGATTAAAGCATATGTCACATATAATATTTTAGGGGTTAATCTTATCTTCTTATGTTTTCATTCATGTTGTTCTAATAACTTATTTGTTCTTTGTTTACATGATGAATATACAGCTTTTGTTTTTATATCAATTGACTGTTAAATTGTCATACACACAACTGCTTGTATAAATTACTTGTATTGGAAAACTATCCCTTATAATTAAAGCCCCTCCTAAATTTTATGATTATAATAGTAATAGCATATATATAGTACTTTTTCTTTTGAGTAAGTATAAAGCGCTTAGAAATTATTATTACAGCGACAGGCACAATGGAGACAAACCTGTACATTCTCAGCTTCCTGAGAAGTATATAAGGGGTGGCATGTTAGGCGTCTTGCCTCAGCAATATTACTTAGACCTTCACTTTAGCATATTCAGGTACCTGTGGTAGAAAAATCCTTGTTCCAGACAAGATTCAAAACCAAGGCGTCCCAGTGACAGAAGGCCGCCCTAACTGGCTGAGCTATCTATATCCAGGCTTTTTAAAAAACTTCAAAAGTTTATCCGAGATAACTAGACCAAGTTACAATTTTGTACCAGTATCAACTACGTACACAGCATATAGGCAACATTTTGTTACTATATTGTTGACATTTTCAATTTACTCTGTTCACAAATTTTGTGAAAGTATTTACAAGATTGGCTTAGAGATCTTTATAAAGATAAGTCTTATGTGTTAATTGAAATTCTCTTTGTTTCAATCATGCCTCAGTAAGGATTTGGCTAAACGGAAATATCAAAATAACTTTTTTTTTAATTTTCTTTAAGCCATGCCATACTTATTCAATTATGTTGTTGACTTGTCTAGATACAAATAAAGAAGACAGTAAGAAAACAAGCATGGATGATAATGAAAAGATGGATAAAAATGATAATATGGGTGATGCAGTGTTAAATTTTGTTGTTGCTTTTTTATTATTTCTCATTGTAATATCACTATGATATTTGTAAAAGAGAATAAGATATTTGCTTACCAGTAGTCAGTACATATTTGATAATCGTCCTCCAACGAATCATACAGAGAAGACAATTACAAAGTGTTATGATTCTTTTATGTTTAAGGGATGCTGATTTGCTAATATAACAAATAACTTGCTGAATAACCAGCAAATTAAATCCTGTAAAAGGTTTGCTAAAAGTATATTGGAATACAGTCATACATTTTGTAAAGATTTATTTGTGATCAGAATCAATTGAACCTGGCTTTATGAAGTCTTTGCTTTAAGCCTTTTTTATTTAAGATATAAGTTGTCCATATCTTGGCTGGTCTAGAACCAGAGTTTTACTGCTGGTAGCAAATCTTGCTCTGCATACATTGTGTTTTTGTAAATTGTTTGTTTTTGTTATTTGGCAAGTCCATGTGCTAACCATGTAACTAGTTTTTTTTACAAAACATGAATCAACAGAAAATCCATCATGCTTTCTTAAATATGAAGGAAATAAAAGCTGAAGAGTGTGCTTTGGTCATCTTTAACACCATTTTGAAGTAATTAAAATGACCAATGGTTCCATTGTGGCACCTCATGGAAGAAAAAAGTGTAAACATAACTTTTCTGGTTACATGGTTAGAGCAAGAGTCGGATGATTTTTTTCAATTTTAGGGTTTTTCCTGTTTTTGAATATGAGGAAATTTGTTTGCATGACATTTTGGTCTTTAAGAAATATTCCATTTGTTTCTTTTTAGATCTTGACATGGTTAGATAAGAAATGTCTACCAAGATTATATAAATAAAAATAAAATTGAAATGTGTTTGTGCTGATAACATTATCCAGATTCAATGCTGCAAATATTCTAAATCATTGTTATAGTTGTTAACTAATTTCCTCATTTAATCTTTGTTTTTTTAAAACTTTTACATTGATATTTTCACCACATTGCAGTTATGCTGTTTCATTTTTTCCAGCAAGCATCATTTTTGCTTCAAGACTAATGGTATTCAATTGAAATGTGACCTATTTTCAATCTTTTCTTATTAATGCTTTTTTCTTGGAAAAATTGTTATAGATTAAAGATTTGTTAAAGCATTATCATGAGCGTTGCATGTAATGTGGTGAACATTTTAAGATGTGACTTTTTATATTTTTCATTGCTTGGTTTTTTACTTTTGTCATATTTGCTTTTTTTTAATGAATTCTCAGCACTGAAGCCAGTTGAGGTGAAAAAAGGAAAAGGTAATATTTTCTTGTACCAAAACTAGTTGGAATTTTAATTGTATGATGGATGCCTTTAATTTTGAATCTTGAGAGATTTAACAATGAACTAAATTTTTCATGACATGATATTCAAGGGGAATTCAAGAATGACAACTCATTCTAACACATTGTGTTTGCAAGTATATTGCTTCAACATAAAAAAACAAACAAATTCAACTAATTTTACAAATTGTGGCTTGTACTGAAGTGCTTGAGGATGTTTAACTAACAATATTTCTAAGTTTTCCTTTCTTTACAAATTAGCTGACAATATTGAATTGAAAATATTGTGTGAATTTAACTTTAGGTTTCCCTTAGAGTCCTGGACCATCCATGCACAATGTGTGGTGGCCCAGGCACATGCAAATGTCAACTTGTAATGCCGTCATCAGCTCTTACAGGGGTGCATTGCAGTTTTTGGGGTTCCGTCAGGACTGCTTTGGTTCCCTAGCAGCTTCCATGCCACCTAGCATAAGGCAAATCTTGAGCAGTAGCCACCTTTCAGGCTACAAAGCCTGGTAAGAGATTTGAACTTGCTGTGACAGGTGTCCCAATGGGATGGCTGTTGAGATACTGATGGTCGGTGAGCTGTGAACCATACGACTAATTGCACCGCTGTGGTTAAAGTCCTGGGTGCATTCAAGATCAATACTGATTCTATATTTTTATTTTATCTACATATGAGTCAAGTATCAACTTGTAGAAAACATATTGTCTTAATAAATGGTAATGTAATTGTCATTGCATTAAACAGGAAGTTTGTCAATTAAAACATTGACATAATTCATTATGCACTTAAATGTGTTAGATATGCACAGCAAAGTTCACTCTGTTGTGTTAAGTAACAACTAATGTTTTTCATATAGGGCCAAAAAAACGCATTCCCTCTACATCTGAGAGTAAGAGCCCAGTGACCAAGGCCAAGGGTAACATTTATTACTTTTGTAAACTATCCATGTGTAATATATAGTTATTAATCCCACTCTTTAAGTAGAGAACTATCCATATATATGGTATACACTGTTGATCCCCTTCTTTAAGTAGAGAACAATTTGCATGTACGGTATAGATTGTTAATCTCTTCTTTAAGCATAAACTATACATATGTATGGTGAAGATTGTTAATCCCCTTCTTTAAGTATAGAGCTATCCATGTGTATTATATAGATTGTTAATCCCCTTCTTTAAGTATAGAACTATCCATATGTATTATATAGATTGTTAATCCCCTTCTTTAAGTGTAGAACTATCCATATGTATTATATAGATTGTTAATCCCCTTCTTTAAGTGTAGAACTATCCATGTGTATTATATAGATTGTTAATCCCCTTCTTTAAGTATAGAACTATCCATGTGTATTATATAGATTTTTAATCTCCTTCTTTAAGTGTAGAACTATCCATGTGTATTATATAGATTGTTAATCCCATTCTTTAAGTATAGAACTATCTATGTGTATTATATAGATTGTTAATCCCCTTCTATCAGTATAGAACTATCCATATGTATTATATGAGTTGTTAATCCCTTCTTTATGTATAGAACTATCCATTTGTGTTATATAGAACTATCCATGTATAAGGTATATATTTTCAATCCCCTTTCTTTAAGAAGAGAACTATCCATGTATATAATATAGTTTTTTTTATCCCCTTCTTTAAGTAGAGAACTATCCATGAATATTTATTATAGTTTTTCATGCATATTTTGTAGATTGTTAATATCTTTCTTTAAGTAGAAAACCACCCACGTATATGATGAAGATTGATAACCCCCTTTACTTTCCATGTATATGATATAGATTGTTGATCCCCTTGTTAAAGTACAGAACTATCTATGTTTATTCTATACTACTACAAATTCTTGTTTATTTTTAGTCTCCTCAGTTCAAAATGGTCTGTTTAAACGACAGTGTAAATTTGTTTATCCCCTTCTTAAAAAAGAGAAATATCCATGTGTATCACTGGATTGATACCACCCTTCTTTAGGTAGAGAGCTCCCAATGTGTATTACATACATTTCTTATCCCCTTCTTTAAGTAAAGAACAATCCATGTGTATTTTATAGATTATTAATCCCCTTCTTTAAGTAGAGAACTATCCACGAATGTGATGTAGATTTTTTATTCCCTTCTTTAAAAAGAGAACTATCCATGTGTATTACATAGATTTTTGTATCCACTTTAGTAGAGAGATATCCATGTGTATTATATAGATTGTTTATCCCCTTTTTGAGTAGAGAATTATCCAAGAGAACTATGCATGTGTATCATATAGATTGTTAATCCCCTTTAGTAGAGAGCTATCCATGTGTATTATATAGAGTATTAATCCCCTTCTTTCATTTGAGAACTATCCACATAATATATGATATAGATTATTTTTCTACTTCTTTAAGTAGAGAACTATCCATGCGTATGATTTACATTGTTGTGTTGATCCCCCCTATTTAAGTTTAGCACTTTTTTTTTAAATAAAAAGGGTAATAATTCCTCTTCAATGATTTTAGTTCATAAAACAAAAGACTGACCAAAGCAGGGTCATGAGAATTAAAAAAAAAATTTGAATTAGGAAAGGGAAATAATAATATTCCAATGAAATATTCAGATATTGTTGAAAAAATATTCAAATTTTGTCATTTTCCCATCTTCTAAACTTTTAGAACTCCGTTTAGAATAACAGCAAATGATAATTAAATTGTTAAACATTCGAAAATATCAAGGGGTCTTGGTTTAAAAACAATGCTCTTTTTTATAAGAAAACAAAGTGCTAAAGAAAATTCATAAGGAGTCAACTCTTCTTCATAGTAATGTGTGTGTCTCAGTTACTATGTCAATGTGTCCATATAAATATTAAGCACAGATCACTTCTTAATTTGAAATTTAAATGTGTTTTTTCTTGCTGAATTGAGCTTATTAACTCTTTTAACAACACCTATCTGGTGAAACATACATACCATGTTGTTCGTTCTATCTGCCAAATTAATTATCATACTCATAGAGAATTCATGAAATTATTCAATCAATTTTTTTGCATTACATAAAGGTGTAATAATATTTCTATGAAAGTTGATACATTTTTTCAAAATTAACTCTTTTGTTATTTTTTTCTGATACTATGTAGTAACTCTTGATAACTTATCCAGAATGCTTGTTTTCAACTATTTGCTCAGGTAAAGTGGCCATTCCACTTATTCCATCAAGTGAAGGAATTGTTTTTTTCTGCTTGTACGCCTGGCGAGTAGGGATGCAAGCAGTTAATATTATCAAAACTACTTTGCTATGAAATGCTAAATGTGCACTTAAGTTGCTAGTGATGCAAATTAAATCAATTTGATTGCTTTATGAACAAATATGGGAGGCAGAAATTAGGTGAATAATTCTTTAATTAGTATCTAGTGATACAGCTACTTAAGGAGTTGAGTGACCTGATTTAAAAAAAGGTCAAAATGTTTGTTTGATAAAATAAAGACTATTTGACCAGTGTCTCTTCACTAACATCAAACATGAATAATGATAATTTACTTCTCCTTCATGCATGTATCATATTGAACATAAAGAGATTATACAAACTGTGTTTGGGCACAATAATATTTGTGTGGTTACTTTTTTCATGATGGTCTAAATATTATTTGTGATAACTAATGTGTGAAGTGTGGAAAGAAAATTGGTTTAATTTGAGGTGATTGTATTTTTTTTTTCGTTCCTAATAGAAAATCCAATTGTTTTTGCATAGAATCACAACTATAACTGAAATTATTCATTTTTGTCATTGTTCATTGCTAAGTTTGCATCTTAAAGAAACAAGATTAAAGTCATTTAAATAAATATGATTGACTTTCCAAGTTTTACAACGATTGTTGATTTCATAATTATTACAATTACTTATTGCTGTTGTGTATGATTGTTTTTTTTATGAAGAATTCAGTAAAATGTTGTTGTTTATAGTAAGGAAGTTTTTATTTTGTATATCTTGATAATGTTTTCTACTTTAACTTTTTCTCATCTTTTATCTTTCATCATGTAATTTTCCAGCAGGTGGCAAGAAAGGAGCTGATAAAGATGGAGGAGCATCAGTCAGAAGTAAGAGCCCTGGAGACACTGCGAGGAGAACAGGACGGAAAGGCTCTGTTCAAAGCAAAGCCAGCAGTGCAGATCGTAAACATGGTAAGAGCAAGATGGTCACTACAACAGCACCACGAGGACATGATGGCAGAAGTGTTATCAGTGACCAGGACAGTGAGATCAATGCCAAGGATTATGTTCCAGTTGTCAAAGAGGCAGATATAGGTGAGCTTTATTCTTGTTTTCTCTGTCTTTGAGATAAGCATTTTATCATAATGCACTTTTTATCAAAATGTTTTGCTTGATTCTGCCACTGCTTACTAATTGGTTTACATTATTCCTAAAAGTCTTACATTACAATTAAGTCTGGCAGGTCTCTATCAACAAGTCTGATTAAAGTTCTTTGTGATATACCTGGAATGGAAACTTGTCTGTGTTGGCCACTTTATTACGTGTACAATGACTGACCACTTTATGACATGTACAATGACTGACCACTTTATGACATGTACAATGACTGACCACTTTAT
>JAUUEB010477980.1:0-11258 GCA_032362205.1 Clione limacina | reverse complement strand
AAAGCTCTCGATGTACATCATTTACACCAAATGATAAAACAGCTCCCATGTCAACACAATTGGTCGACTTGAAGATTCACGAGCTTTATATCTGTGTATACCAAATTGGTGGTTTTATGGTTAGAGATTTTTGTCAGTTTTATTCATGTTTTAATCATAGATGGAATAACGGCCGCTGTTCTGGGGCAATCCTCTGATTTCTCAAACTGTTTTGCTATATAAACGTAACAATGGATGACTGCTGGTGGTAACATTTATTAACTGAAAAACTAATGATAAAATCTTTAAGCCTCCAAAAAACAAATCAAAATAACTATTTCAAATTAGAGGAGGGTAATTCAATAATCGTTTATTGAAAAAATACCATAGCTATCCGACAAATAAAAAATAACAAAAAAAGCTGAACTCAAAGAGTTCAAAGCATAACACATGTAATTCATTTTTTAAGAACTGTACGTGCATAAAAACGAAACAATTTTCTCACGGAAAATCCTACGGTATGAAGGTGGTTAAAACCGTTGCATTGATTGATAGATATTATGTCCATTGGGTCAATAAGTGAAGATTTAGTGTTCACCATGTCTTCATTGATCAGCTAAATGTATGATGCTGCCAACTGTTAAGTTTCCTCAATCTTATTGAAGTCACCATTGTTTTTTTTTTAAATCCAACACGATGTAAAATGAACGAGTTTCTGACTGCATCATATCAGAATTACTTAAATGTAAAATAAAAGAACGTTTCTTTATCAACATATATAAAGGATACAGTTTTAGAATATTAAGCACTACTTCTTGTTGCAAAGAGTATGGGACACCATTTATATTGCACTTATGTTAGATTATTGTTTCGTTCAACTAGAGGGTTGATGCTTCCAATAAATGCTAAATTGTATCGTAACCAATTGAATACATCCGCTCGAGTTTTGTTAAAAGAAAAATTACAATAATTCATTACAACCCGATACAAATGTCAATTGTCATGAATCTCACCAGATTATTTTTTATTGTTTCCCAACACTCAAACAAAACTAGCTCATCATCACCTCGACAAACCCCTCATCTAGTCCTATTTGACACGTAATTTAATCTTTATAGCGGACGTATAATTAGCTTGTCATTCAACGATTCGGGTGAGGGCTTTCCAGCCAACGGAAGTGCTTCCGTATTGTATGATCGCCCCAGAAAGATATCACTGCATCCAATGAGTATGCAACATTTGACGGTTGTCTCTCGTCTATATGTGTTTCTTGTTGCAATCAGTTTTAGGAGCATAATATCGTCTTTACTGAAGAACAATGATATGTGTTTAAGTTTGATTATAGAGTACAGTCCTCGCCAGCGAAAGTCAAATGGTGATATAAATCACTAGTTATTTATATATATCGTGAGCAACGAACCAGGCGCGTAGCCATTAATTTGAAATGGGGGGGACAATCTCGGATATTATCAAAACAATGGTGATATTTTCGAGATTGGTTAAAAATGATGCAAATTTAGTGCAATTAGGCGCATATTATCAAAAAAATTGCCGCAATTTGTTTTAGATTAATTATAAATGGTGCACATTTATAGCATTTTGTATCTCATATGGGGGGGACTTTCCACATGCCCCCTGGCTACGTGCCTGCAACTAACTCATAAAGAGCCAGTTACCCACATGAATGAAACCAAAAGTCCCAAAAATGTGTTTTATCAGTTTGAGTACTAACATATTTTAACCATTGGTCAGCCTTTGTTGGAGCAGGATTGTCAAGGGAACATCAATTTATTATTCGTCGACGCCTTAGAACCAAATTGAAAACAAGTAAAGTATTGGTGCCTGCAAAGCATTTTCTAATCAACTTGGTCACTTTTTAAATTTGAATCTGAGGATGATATGATAATTTCCAAGTTACACTCCTTAAAAAGTAAGTATCATTTGTTTTAAATATCGCAACAGATAAAAAGAAAGCTATAAATACCATTGTCATGTGCGTTATGATTTTCAAGTAAAATATTCAAGTTTACATTTGGAAATCAACCACAACAGCCCCATGTGGCTTTTAACAGCATGTTCAACAACACCAAAAAGAGAAAAAAATTACTTAAAATGAAAATAGTGTATATTGGCTGCTTTTTACTGTAGTCTTTAAAACAAGCTATTTACATTTTTATGAGTATGTTTTCAGATAATGTTGAGAGTCTTTTATTAATATGTAAATATAAATAGCAGACGATAATAAATGTATGAGACTTCAAATTATTATGTGCTGTGCATGAAGTTACTGATTACATTCTTCCCTATTTGGGCCACATTTGAAATAGATCAACTCTTGTCTGGAACAATCCTTGTCGATAAAACAAATGCCATGATAAAAGACATCGTTACACGAGACTGCGCATGCGCAGGCTATTATCTTGTTTTGTTCTTGTTTTGTTATCAAGAACAAACGACGGCCAGGCTTGGATTCCATAAAGATCGATTACAATAAAATCATCCAATATTTGATCGGCAGAGTACGATGCTGTCTTGAGGAGGATGTTTTAAAGTGAAGGAACAGACGATGACTATCGTAAGGTTATACAATTTTAGGGACTAGCAGATGAATATTTGTTAGTAAATATGAAAATAAGTGAGTAAGTAAATTAGTGAATCCATAAGAAAATGACTGAGTTAGTGATGTTTCAGGTTGTTGAGTGAGTAGACAGAAGTGAAAGATATTATCGGTAGCCAAATGAGAGTATACGTGTACATAGTTTGTTGATTGTGGAAATTAGTGAGTTTAGTGCACTCTGGAGTTTATCAGAAAAACTAAGGTAGCTATCTCATGGACAAACAAGTTTGATAGAACAAGTTGGGTGTATGCAGGTAATGTTTTTGATAGCCTATCTCACGTAGCAAACATGTTTGACCAAGTCGCGATAGCTAACTCACACAACCAACAAGTTTGGTATGACTCATCGCGCATGCCGTTAGGTCATCCGCGTGCCGTAAGGTCAAGCGAGTACCTTGCTTTTCCCCGTGATAAGTGATAATATCAGTAGGTTAGTTATTTCGGACATAAACAGAAAATTAATGACTTTTGTCAACCCTGCCTGTATTAATGTGTGGTTATTAGGGTTTCGAAAGAAGCAAATCAAACCGTTTCGTCATCGAGTCATTTTTTGAGACGTAATATCAGACGCGTAGCCACGATTTTGAAAAGGATGGGTGGACAACCTTATATATTACCAAATCAATTGCCGTTAAGTTGCTTTGACAAAGCTGTGTATAACAGTTATCAAATATGTTACTTAAAGATTATTAAGTGCATTTTTTCTAAAATACTCAAACTAAAGCTAACTTTATGTATTACTATAATCTTTAATTAATCAATGACGGATGAACAAGGAGATTTTTCTAAACACATATCTAACGAAACTGAAATGTCGTTAACCGTTAATAAACCTGTACATTGAAACACGTACACGAATAGTGAAACTCAACTAGGTGAACGGTGAACACATGTTTTCTTTATTGTTATGAAGTAGACAAGTGAGGGCTAAAATAAAATATTTTGCGGGCAATGAGGTCATGCGTTACGTTTGACCTTCTAGCCATGTCCGGAACCTGTGAGTAATGACCAAACAAGTTGTCCCGTGAGTTAAGCTGGATTGCTTTCTATGGTTTACATGATTTTATAATCAAGTTGTTCATCCAACAAGTTTTTGCCCAGACACAACATACACAAACTGTTTTTGCTGGCCAACAGAATGTTGGCTCGTGAGATAGGCACAACGTTAAACTCTATTGCTCAAAACTTTACCTGAGTTCACCCAACTTGTTTTATCCAACTTATTGTACCATGAGATAGCCCCCTTAGACAATCCTTAATTTCTTGGGGGGGGGGATACTGGTAACCGGCGGAAGCAACTAGCTTGTAATGCTATACGGTTATGTACAATATAATTGTCGCTAAAAGTTTTCTTTTGACATATTGAAATTCATTGTTTAAGATCTTCGACACGTGTGTGTTCGTAGTTTTGTGTGTGTTTATTCATCGAAAGCCTTTTCACACTCAATTCATCAACAAAAACAATTACTTGGATGCTGTTTTTTTTCATTAATAATGAACTCGGTTATTAAATTCGACTCTTGAATAACACTGGTATCAATAACTTTCAAGGTAAGTTTATGGATTTTGATTTATTAACGTCCATTATGGTTCTACACATGTATGCACAAATGTTAGTATAATTGTATGGTACTTGAAAATGCTTGTTATCGAGGAGACAAATAAAACAATATTTTGTGACCTTGGTGAATTTGTCTGTGAGTAATTGATCATTTTCTTAATGAGATTCACACAATGTACATTCTTAACCCATATATCATATTCAGCATCAGCAAATAAAACATAGCATTAAGTTGTAAAAATTATTGTATTGCTGAAAAGACCAAGGTCATTGCCAGTGAACTCCAAAAAGTGTTATGTGTAACTACATATGAAAAGACACGATATATACTATCCGATATTGTTGACATTTTGATGAAGAGTGGTTAGCTAGTCAATGCTGTTCACATAATTTGAGAACTAGTGACCGTAGCACAAAATAGTTCCAATATTATATATGTATTTTACCCACATCTCATATTAAGCACTTATTACCCAACTATGATATTACTTCGTTTTAATTGCATTGGCCAACATTTCACACTTTTAACGAGATATACTTGTATTCTGCTCCCATTATTTAATTAAACAAGTTTTCATTGCTATGAACAACCAGTTTTAGATGATTAAGGTTAATAATCATAATGACATTGAAGCTCTGTTTGTTTGTTTGTTGGGATGGCTGGCTCACTCGCTTACTAGGGTTGGCCATTCATCCATTCAGCCATATATCTCTCTTCTAGTAAACTAGCTCATTTTAGTTTATAGCAGCCATCTATACATAATGTTGATTAATTATGCTTTATTTTTACATATTTACCCGTTCACGCAATCATTGTCAACAGAAATTATCGTTTAACCATGCTTCTTACTTAATTTATATATATAACTACACACTGCTTTATTCCCGATGTCCGTGGTTATTTGTTTCTACGAATAACATTACAATTATATGAGTGATAATCAACGGTTACACTTACAATTACATGATAAGTGTCTGTGGTTGTCTCATAAACAAACATTAACCGAGAATACTAATAAATTGTTTTTTATCTCGATATATTATTAGCTATTTATATTCGTTATAAAACAGTTTTAAGTTATGAAATAACTTCATTGGTCAGACTGATCTCGAGTGTGTTACTGATCGACTGGTATAAAATGTATTTACAAACCAAAAGAACAACAACAAAAAAGAGCAACAAAAACAACCTTTAGTTTATATATACATTAGTAAACAAGTTCCAAAATTGTATTGATGTATACGCGATTATAAAGAAATAGGTTATTTTTCATTAGTAAGATGTTATTATTTTTTTTTAAATCAACATTTTCATCCAAGATCGTGTTTTTGATATAAGACCGTTTAGAAAAATTGTCTATCAATAACAAGTCATTAAAGGGAGAAGCGCAAATATTATTATTTCATTTTTGTTCGAACAAATAATTCTTCTGAATTCAAAATGCAACTAGACATAAACAAAGATGAAAAAACAAACAATCACTCACAGAAGGAAAGAATAATCAAATCATCAACCTCATTAAACACGTCTAAAGGCTTATAGCGTAATTGGTTGTCTTGTATCTTTTAAAAAGGAGACATTTTTCGTCGGACAACAGTTTACTAATGATGGCTACATAAGGCTTTCGATGTATCATAATATTAAAAAAAATGCTAAGTGTCATTCATTTTCAAATGTCACTTAAGCAGTATCAATACGAATTACTTTTTGAAGCTGGATAGTTGCCGGCTGTTTGGTAAATTGAACACCAAAGGATTGACGAGTGATCTAGTTGCCCGATCTGTAGAGCGATATTTTATCTCTTGAGGCGGTGGCTTGAAATAAAGTTACTGGTTCAATCCCGTCAATGGACATATCTTTCAAGGTAAAGAAATGTGTGAAGTTATCCTGGAATATGGTTGGTGTATACCGTTCGTGCAATCAGATTTCATTATCAGTATTTGCATTTCCACGCTCCCTGGGATGCAGGATCATGTACCTAGTCCTATCGGAGACGGACGATAAAAACGTAGGCCCCGTGGTAGACGCACGCTAAAGATCCCCTGGTGGTTACTCACAGTATTATCCGGGCAAAATTCAAAAGAAATGTCCAACCAAAAACTGTCGGACTCTGACATTCTAAAAAAAGAGAACCTCTGAAGACGGATAGCGGCCGCGCTCTGGGCGAAGGGAAGCACTAACGTGTAAACGCAAAACATGTGTTTTACAAAACATATGTTGAGCAAAACATATGTTGGGCAAAACAAAACATTAGTGTGTTAAAAGCAGTACATCAACGCAAAATTCAGTCAACAACAGTTTTCTTCGTTCGAGGTTAAAGCGAATTATCGAGAAGAAGAAGAACACCAACATATGTAATATAAGCGTAAAACAATGACTTTACTTTTTTTTAAATGGCGTACAATTCTTAAAACCAGACATTCTCTATCTAAAATGTATTCAATTCAATCAAGAATAAAATAAGTAATGATCTCAAATGTTATTTCAATTTCAACGATGGAAACAACTGTATCTTCTAATTTTACAACGAGAAGAAAATACTACACTGGTTTTAAGTTGTTATGTCAAATCAAGCTCCCTATTGATTGAAAAAAGAAAAACAGTTTCGTGTTTACTGTTTTTACCCCTACCATTTCCAATGACGAATGGACAGACTATCGACGACTGCGATAATTCAAAGTTATTTGTTAGAAATTAAAGACTCAAAACAATAGGGTAACAAATAATTATTAATCTCGTCAGCTCGACGTCCTCTGTGCTTCTAGTGAAATGGTTGTATTGCCTGATTCTATTTTGATTTGATACACTGATAAATAATGCTCGTGTATCCGTCAATTATTGAGCTCAGTATTCTAAATAAAAAGAACCGGAATATGCAATTGATATATATATATATTTAAGGCCTAGGTTTTTATGTATGACCCTATTCCGCGTCAACCTAAAAATAATAATGATAGTAATACAAATGATAGGAGGGCAGTTATGTTTTACAATGCTACAGGTACATAAAACGTACTAAAAATACAATTTTTACACAATCAATAAAAACAACCCCAGATATAATGACTTGAAAACCAAACAAACAGCATCGTTTTTATTAGTATAGTTTAGCACTCTGAAATTAAAAGAAAAAAGCTTGTCTCAAGCCTGAAGAGCAACACTCAAAAATATCTAGGAAATTAAAAGATTTCGAAACAATCTTCAAATCCAACATAACAAAAATAGCAACATAACCAGACACTAGCAGATACATCTCATAAGTTTGGCTATGCACGAGCCCAATATTATTCATGTTTGGCACATGCTATGTGTCTTCTTTTGAAGGGTAAACAACTCGAATCTAACAAAATGGTGTTTTCATAAAAAACGATCATAAGATTTGACATAAAATTTAAGATTCGATTATGTTAATTCATTTTGTCGTTCAATTGTTAAAAACAGAGTTGAAAAAATGATCATTATTCTCAATATAAAAAGAAAGAACGATACAACCGTTTGTTTGGGATCAAGTTTCTAATTTGACAGGCGATGAAAGGAAACACAGATATTATTTATTTTAGCACGATGAATGACTGTTGATATCACAAACCTATTTGAAATCATACTTATTCGGCCATTCATTCTGATTTCAACAGATGAAAAAAAATGTAAACTCTTTCTTCTGTACTGAAAAACTAAATGATGAAAATCATCAACCAGTCGCAACTTTTATCAATGTATCGACTAAATTGTTTTCGTTTAAATAGGCGCTTCGTGCTGAATTTTCCCAGAGGGATTATTTTGAACACGCCTAGGTTTTTTTACAAGGATTTCTTGTAATGCTACTTCTAAAGCTTGCTTTTGATATGATACCTTTTTTAAAGTGCCAATAATTCGAAATAATAAAGGCAAAAAGTGTAAACTAAGAATACTGCATTCCGAAAATATTTCCTTTACTGTTGTATTATTCTGAAGATAGCAGAGAATAAGGGGCTGCAAAGAACATAATTATCAGTTTCCAAAGAGCTACACCTTGTGTCTATTAATCAACTTCAGTTTTCAAGTTTCACTTTCACAAACATGAAATATTGTTGGAAAATATCCAGCTGCTATTGGATCGTTATTGTCGTACGATCTATAATTCATCAACTTGTTTATATTCTTAACCTGTTATCCAGGTGATTTCCCTTGTTATTCAGAAACAATAATCACCTTACCTTATGCTTTCAAATTTGTTTTGCTATGTCTGCTTTTTGTTTTCATCTCAGCAAGCATATTTTCCTTGTTTGTTAAATACTGTTGCCTCGAGAATTGATTATTTCACGCACAATTATATTGTCTGTATGTCTGTGTGCGTGTTTTGTCTGTTAACGTGATAACTTGAGTATTTTTTTCGAATCTTTTTCATATTTGAAAGGATGATATAGACCAGAAATATAATTTCTGCTTTTTTGCATCCAGAAAGATTTGTGAACGATTTAGGGAGTTATGGCCCTTATTGAGTTTTTTGCCTTATGTTCTTTGTTCCTTTGTCAAAAACACGCTGTGGTCACATCTTCAGAGTTAAGAATTTGAAATCTTGCAAAGAGGCTCTTATAGTGACTATCTATAACCAGCTTTCACAATTGTATGGTCCCTTTAATTATTTTTCTATATGTCTTTGTACGTGTGTCCCTAAAAGCTGGAGTCAAGTTTTTGAAAACAAAACAGTTTTGACAGAGTTATGACCCTTTAACGATTTTCAGGTAAGTTAATTAGGCGGTTGTCGCATCGTTGGGAGTAAGACTCTGAAATATTGCAAACATGCTCTTCTAAGGACCTTCTAAAATATTTGTCACAACTTTAAAAAAAATATTTTTACAGAGTAATGGCCCTTGTATCGTTTGATATGTTCTTTGTAACATGTTTCTAATGTGCGTGGTTGTACTCTCTACGAGTACTCATTTGTCTAGTTACAGTTAAATTTGCATTTTGCGTCTTTCGTTGCACCCTTTATGAGTCGTGATATCAATACATCATTAAACAATTATAATATTATCGGGACTATGTGTTATGAACAAATACAATTTATTTGCGTCAATATAATTAAACGTGTACGAAATTCTGTCCATACGCACATCCACCTTGTCTGGAATGTAAAAAAAACGTACAAGTAAACACAGAACAACAATAATATTATTTTTGAATTGATCGGTATATCACTAAACATATACGAAACAGACATTCCCAGGCATGCATAATTCTACACATACACACTTACACACACACACATGTTGACACGAGACATCAGCGTGATGACCATACTGTCGGCTCTGACCTATTTATCAAAACTTACAAATTGCAATTTTCAAAAAATATGTAAACTGAGACAAATATTATGAGCTTTCTACTTGAACAGCATCAAGAAGCAAACTGTTCTGATTGTCTTTGAGATAATATTATTCAGACGTTTGAAGATTATAAGATGGAAAAAATGTTTTCCATCACATATATAAAAGCATCATTAACTTAAGTGTTGTTGTTTGCATAAACATCTCATTTATTTAAATACATGATAAAGTTTATGTAGGAAGAGGAAATACACATATATACTAAATAAAATCCTGTTCTTAGGGTTTACTGACGGGTTTATGATTACAGTAATGTCTCGTTGGCATGATTACATTTGACTAGGGTAATAAACCTCGTTATTTATGAGAAATCATGACTCACGCTAAAATAATGTTAGCACACTTTTTGATGAATCTTATTGTAATGGAGCTAGGAAAGTTAAAAAACGGGGGTCTATACACGTTTTTTCCAGTGAGTTTTAGATACTTTTCTTATAGTACCACGTGTTGCAGATCGTTTAGTTATATTTTATTTTATTTGAAGTCTATCTTTTTGCGTTCTTGAAGATCAAAAATTGAGCCAAAGTCGTTGCGTTTTCCCATCCTGTGTTTAGCTGTCGTTTATCTTTGTTATGGCCGATAACCATTGCCGCTTTAGGTCCGCGGTAATATCCGCGATTTTGTGCCAGATTTCGAAGCACATAATAGGAAAGTGGATAGCGCACCGCACTTCAAATCCGAAGGCCTAGGGATCGAATCCGGGCCGTGGAAGAGATTTTATTTTCTCTTGATAGTTTCTTTCTTATATTGTGAAAAATCTTATTATAATGGAGCTCGGAAAGTGAAAACCAGATGGTCTATACACGTTTTTTCTATGAAGTTTTAGATCGACTTACACGTTCGGAGAACGGGGCATCTAATTGTATATATAATATCAAGACATTTTACTTTGAATGTATTCAAAATGCTTTATGTACAAATGGTAAAAAAAAAGATGCGTTAGTGTCATCTATTTGCATATTTAATTTCTTAAATAAATCTAATGTTTCATGTTTTGACATCGAAAATCAAAAGATTCGTATACAACAAATGTTTTGATTTTGAAACAGTTAAAGTATGTCGGTGTTAAATTATGAATGCTGGTTGTAGGAAAAATGTATTAATTTCAATTAAAAATGTTTTTTTAAACGTTATTGACATTGAGGCCGACACGATGTACTATTGATTTTGTTTCTCGGTCAGTATATGTATCTCCTTGTTTTACAATCTTCTGGCTCACTAAAGTCATTAAAGGTGTTGTCTTCACATTACCGTCATCAATAAACCTTTCACATATATGTCAATATGTTTTTTGGCAAAGCCTTTATGGTTTGATATCTTATTATTGTCCATGTTTCTCATCGTTATTTTAAAGGAGAGAAACGACTTTGATAAGTAATGACTATGGCTAATAGATTTACACTGTAGCTTAGATTGGACAAAACATGTTAAATAATCAAAGCCAAAACGTTCACAACTGAACCACTCTGCCGCAAGAAAAGAATGACCAAATTCAAGTGCAAATTAAAGGTAGGAACATATACAACTAGAAACATGAGTACTCAGATAGAATACAAACCCGAAACCATGTTAAATAAAACATTTTCCGAACGTACAACAGACACAAAAAATTGAAAACAATACAAAAAAAAGTTCTCACAACCCGGCGCTTGATCCCACGACCTCGAAATAAGACGTCCCGTGAGGCGCGGCCAGTGCTTAACCGACTGAGCTAGATGGCCCTGGTAATGA
>JAUUEB010477969.1:0-11258 GCA_032362205.1 Clione limacina | reverse complement strand
AAATGTTATTATTTTGATTCCGAAATCGATTTTTACTTTTTATAACAAATAATCCACTCAAAAAATATTTGAGTAGATTTTCAAATAATCCAATCAACTGAATTTCAGTAATCTGCACAACACTGATGTGGATAGAGAATATATAATTAGATATAAGAACAAGGTAAACATGTTTGTTAATAGTCAACCTTTTATTCTTGACACCAAGAATTGTGTAGACAATAATTCAAAAAATATACCACTCATTATCGTAAAACAATGTACGATGTTGTAAATCTACACGATTCCAGCAATATCCGTTCATAATTGAAAAAGTTTCATAATTAGAAGTAATTACCAAAGATTGATAGAGATATACCCGATTGTCTCCATCACTGTAACATGTTTCTTGTTCCGTGTTCAAGAACAATTTTAATACCGGTGCCCGGTGCGCACTTTTTGCGCAGAACATTGTACTGTGTTCCTTTGCGCAGGGCAGCACATGATCCACACATGAATTAATTTTCTCAATGTTTTTCTCTACATTTTTTCATAAAGTTATATTTTAGTGATGCTGACATGGTACAATAAGGAAATGTTTATTTTCACATCTGAGTACTCATGTTTCTTGTTAAGAGATGCGTCAGTGAAAATGTTCTTATTGTTTTTTTGTATTTATTATTGAATTAACTCCATATTGTGTTTCAATAAAAATTTATTTTATTGAGAAGGGATAACAAAATGGCTTATTTGAATATTTGTATAGATTAATATACTTCGTTGTGTTTTTTTTACATTTATTTGTAAGTTGCTTATCATATAAAGCAATGTATAGAATATTTTTACTTTCATTGGTAACAGATTAGCTTTATCTAACAAAATGTATCAATTTACGCAAATTTAAAGCACTTTTTTACTTTACAATTTTACTTTACAATTAATATATGTGAGCACCTAACATAGAATATGAACACGAAACGAGTCAATTTATCAAAAATAATCTTCGATGCTTTATATTTTTTTAGAATATAAGGTTAAGAATGTAACATGTCTACGTCTGATTAAATGGTTTTAAATAGACGACAGTGATTGCCAGTGGAAGGCGGACAGTTCTTCAATTTACTATAATTAAACATATACGGTGACCACCTTGGAGAACTAATCCGCCCTAAGACATGTTAGAAGTTCAGTGTCAACCTCCCCTCACTAACTCCATATCTCCGATACAACACCAGTCTTAATTTATAGAGGACCTCCTACGAGGCCCTTTTGAGAATGTTTTAGCATCTCTGACCCTGCGGCTGCATTTGATATATGGTTTAATATCTTCTTATCAATCATTTATAAGCATGCGCCATTTACTCAGAAAAGAATCAAACTTGCAACATTTCCTCCTTTGCTCACTGTAAAGATTCGATCGGAAAGGAAGATTAGAGACTCTTTGAAAAAACTAAATAAATGTGATGACTTTCGAAAACAAAGGAATAAAGCGAACTACTTATTAAGACGGTCAAAAAGGACTATTTTCAATCGCTAATTATGGATAAACGTGATTCTGTCCTGATTTGGAAGGCAATAAAACTGTTGACGAATGCAAATACTAGACAAAGGCAATCTAATATCGGTCTAGATGGTTTTAACAAATACTTCACAAATTTAGCTTCAGATATAACTGATAAACTACCCAATGACAAGGATGACACTTTCACTTCCTGCCTTGAGAATATAGATAATTGTATTACGTCAAACCTTTGTTTCAATCAATCATTTGATGTACCTTAAATGTCAGTTATAGATGTTTTAACGAGCTTTAAGTCGATGAAGACTAACAAGTTGACTGGTCTCGATGACATAAACTGTCGATTCTTAAAGATTGGCGCGCCATACATTGCTGACTCTCTAACATATATATATACAACATATTCATTGTTACTGGTATTATACCGGATGCTTTCAAGTGTGCGAAATGTATTCCAATTCACAAGGGTGGTGCTGACGATAAAATTACTAATTTCAGACCTATATCTGTTCTTTAAGCATTATGTAGACATTTTGAGAAACATATAAACAACCACTTTAAAGAAACAGCTAAAGGTGGCTAGAATCTTAGTCATTGCTGAACTGATTGAAGGACGCCCTAAAGTGTACATATATTTTCTTTTATAAGAATTATCATAAGTCAAATGATTAACCTGCTTTTGTATTATACATGAAAGAACCATACTTATGTTCTCACAGTGTTATAAATTCACCCAGGAAATAAAACATCCTGCACTTTAAAAGCCTGACGTGTTTAGGTATTATATAATTGACACGTAATTGTTTACAAAAACACAAGGTGTTTGGTCTTTACTGTTAATGTAAAGTTAAGCTTTGTTTTACAAATAATTAACCTTTATAATCACAATGTGAAATTATATTATACATTTAAAAAAAGTGTTCCCTTATTCACCGATAAAAACACTCATTTAGAGTACCGGATGTAATCGTTTTTACTTTGTTCATTGCAAACAACTTCAAACCGTCTATGAAATATATTTCTAAACAAAGTTTGTCTACATGCTTATATACAATATACAATATTAAATACAAATTGTTTTCAGAGACCCCAGCCATGAACAGGAAGAGAAAATGGCACCACCGAAGTGTTATGAACGATTGGGCTACGGTGTGTATTTACGATACGGTTTTAAGTTGAATGAATTTCAGTTTAGAGTATGCGTTTGTTAAACGCAGCATTTTGTGTGCAAATATTTTACCTGCATAGCCTTTTAATGTTCACTCAATGTGTTTCAATGTTATATCAGAGCATGATCTAACAGGCAAACATAACCTTGCGATACATGTTCTATTTAGTCCTGCCTATATGTTCGTCATCCCGTTCGTCCGTTATCTGTTTTTAGCTTGTGCATCCTGTAAGCTAAATTAATATAAATTAATTAACTTGTAGTTTCCATGCGTATTATAAATAGCATCTTCTAATTGTGTGGAAACCTCACGTATGTCAAACATCATGGCAACTTGGTTTTTAAGAATAAATCCTTTTAGAAACCATATCAAAAACAAAATCAAAATAACACTATTAAAACATAAATTATATAATGGTTTTTGTCTGCTATGTCTCAAAAAATTGTTTCGAAAAAAGTGCCTCATAAGTATGAGTATGAATTTGTATAACATTAACATTCTAATATCAAACAAGTGAGATTGAATGTAATGTTTGTCTTTGAAAGTATTGTGCAATGTGCAGACTTCACAACTCTACAAAATATGTATTTTTTGTTATTGTTTCATGTTGTATGGTATAAAAGGATATATATGGTTTAGGATCACATTGACAGCACCACTACCACTTTAATTTACTTATATACATTGAAAAACTGTTAGCAACTTTCTAAAGATTGGTCCCTTTCACTACTTACAATTTCTTGGGACTAATCGCGACAGCTATTAACACATATATTAACATTGAATTAATAGCTAACTATTGAACGAGGAGATTTTTAGATTTGTGTTTAAAAAAAGATATTTCCAAGTTCTTGTTTTAAAGGTGATGCAAATGTTCGCCTAAAATAACACCATGGGCTTATGTTTCAAAGTCTTCTTAGACTACCACACTTGTTCGCAATAATTAAACGCCAATGTGTTTCCTCAGTTATTTTTTCAAAATGTATGTGTACGGTGTCCACTTTATATAGTTATATGTCGCAAAAGTCAAGCTTTTTTCCCTCGGATTATTTCGTTTTTATGCTTTTCCTTACCTTGCAGTGTCAAAGACACTTATAACTAAGCGTTAGTGAAATAATTGATTGTATGTGTTATCTTGACCACAACCTGTGAGATAATTAAGCAGTGACAAAAAAATCGAGTCGAAATATGGTTGATTATCGCCGATCTTTTGCAATTAGTAAACGACTAGGCGAAGCCTTGTGTTGCATTGTTTAGTTTTAAACGGTTAATTAATAACGTTGCACTAAAGTAGTTTTTTAAGTACAAACCATATGAACCTTTGTAATATGCATATATGTTTCAATTAACTGTGTGCTGTAAATATATTCTTTTTACTTGTGAACTTGAGTCATTTCGATTAATCAGCAGAAAACCCTTTGATACCAGGAAACCCTAACAAGAATAAATATAACTAATTGCTAGCTTACTCGGAATTATACTGAATCACGCTGCACGTAAATTATGTTGACTTAATTTAGATATAACGAAAATGTTGCTACTGTTACATACGCCATATATTCGATAAGTCCCAGTTTCCTTACATATATAGATACAATAATGTAAGTGCAAAACAGTTATGCTGTGTACTGATATTTTTGTAATTACAGTGCATAAGGTAGACGTCTGACATCCTTTCGTTAATCCCACGATCAGTAATTTACTTGGTTCAAGGAAAGCTTAACTTCCCAAAACGAGCTGGAAAAGTGAATAATTTGATCACCGGTCTCACTACTCGTCTACTTGATGACTTAGCATTGGGATGAGTAATACAGTTACGTCACAAAGCTTTATTCGTTTTGGTTTAGCATGCAATGACATATTCTTCTCCAAATGGTTTGTTAACATAAAATCAAGTTAAGTATTCTAGTTTTCATTTCACATTATTTAGTTTGCGATAACATCTAAGAGCTCCTATTTTTTTCTTTAATAAATAGTTTAATATTTCTTTTTCAAACCCATTGGCATGTTGTTATTCTTTTTCACGAGGACAATTCACACGTTTTATAAAGAATATAATTAAGTTTTATTTCACACTTACGTTTTAAAAAGAATATAATTAAGTTTTATTTCACACTTATGGAAATAAGTTACATATTTTAATTGTTGTATCAACAAAGTCATAAGATATTGATATAGCAAGTGCTCGTGCCACTTATTTTCTATGAGCGTTTGATGAATGTATAATTTACCTTAATTATGTTTGCTACACACAGTGGATTGTCTGTTATGTGTTCCTTAGGCTAGTAAAAGTTTTAAGAGAGTTATAGAGAAAGATACAATCAGAAAAACTCACAAGGTCACAATCTTAAAATATTCTAACTGATTGAATCAGCGATGCAAAATACCCATGAAAGGTCAAACAGTCTCCTTCTTTATCTGGTATCATGAGCTGAAAGATAATTGAATTAGTGTGCGTGCTTTATACGTGTATGCGTCCTTTTATTTCTATAAAAGGTTTTATCCTTATTTTACCCTTAAACTTGATTTCATAAATTGCATTGCTTAAAAAACGATTTCAAACTGATATAATAATATTTATAAAACGCGTTTACTGTTGTTACTGACGCACGTAAATGCAACGGATACAAATTAAATGAACAACAATAAACTAAGCACAGTATTAAATTATATTAACACAATAAGTCATCATACCTTTTAAAAAGTATTAAAAAATGAAACTTATCGAGGCAATAAGTGCTTTCAAGGGTGTTACAATCATAATATTTAGCTGTTTTTTTTATTTAATAAGAAAATTGAAATTTTTTTTGTATAGTGTTTCCACGATAAACTTATGATAAATAATTTTAAAGAAACTCCCTAGTGATATACACAAATGTACAGACAAATCTATCATGGAAGCAGAAACATTCCAGTAAAAAAACAAATAAAATGTTCATAAAAAGAAATATGCATATATGAGAAAAATAAATGCATATTATTACTGCTGTAACATCGCATAACAGCAAACATGCTACCATGAAAGGAATGTACGCATCTTAAAACCTTGCCAAAACATTAGAATATACAGTCGTCCAGCAAAGATTGAAATTCGCATTATATTGCACGGAAAGAGAATTTAAATGAAAGTCGCAACCTGATTCCCCAAGTATTCTCCTTATACAAACCTTGATTTGTGAGATCCCTATCAATTATCTTATTGTTGGTGTTCAATTGGTTCTTACTTTCTTTTAAATTGTGTCTGTATTAATGGCTCTTTTATTGTTATGATTGTCTATCAAATCATTTAATTTCCCAAGTATCTCTCAGATGGGTACTGCAGGATTGTGAGCAAATATGATAAATCAAACCTATGGATTTTGTAAGCTGATATTTATGCGATTCTTGGCGTAAGAATAACTTATTGTTCTCTACCAGAATCTATTGCATACGATTTATACCAGACTGCATCTCATTAAAGGGGATTTCCTAGTGCAATGTCAATGTTAAGTTTGACAATAATCAACAATAATAAACGCAAATAAGGACTATATTGTCTTTATCGGACCGCTTGAGTCTGTGTTTAAACTTGCTTCTCTCGCTTACATAAAGAAATGGAAATAGTGCATTTCTGACTATTAATTTTGTGAATTTTTGTTTATGATTTTTGTTTTGTTGGGCGATGATTTAAGGTTGATTATTGGGTCTACGCTACATTTTAACATTATCATAGCGAAATAAGATACGCAATTCAAGATGGCAGATATTTTGTTATTTCTAGAATTTTTGCTTCAAATATATTGAACCAGACATGCAAAATACTTTTTCAGGTATATTTCAAGGCGGGATATAGTCTGTTTATGTGATCCATTT
Organism: Clione limacina; assembly: GCA_032362205.1. NCBI lineage: Eukaryota > Metazoa > Mollusca > Gastropoda > Pteropoda > Clionidae > Clione > Clione limacina. The sequence goes on along the minus strand of JAUUEB010477969.1, from coordinate 4,739 downwards.
TGGGATATTCTGTCGAATTTCAAGTCATTCGGTATCTACTATTTAAGTTATTTTTTGTAAAAAATCAGATAACATGATTTTTTTTTAAATCAATTATAAGAAAAAGGTTTTCAATGTTTAAAGAGCTTTATCTTCGATGCAATTGTATCCAGGTGGTCCAACAACGATGCTTAACAACGAATACCCCATGCAATTAATTGTGTCCACTTTTAACCATCTACAAAAATCGCTGACTCAGCATTTCCAACAGGCACATCATGTTGTTGTTTGAATGATTTAATCTAAGTAAAGTGAAAATAGTCGACATTATTTCTAAATTGTCTGTCAATTTTAGTAAACCTTTTAGGGATTTAAACATTTATACAGTTTTTCACGTAACTTTTAAGCCGCTGTATATGAATTCCTATTTAGATTGTGAATATTAATGGGATTAAGCGTTCAACATGTTTTAGTGCTTTGTAGATGCATATATTTGTCAAAGATTTTTAATGTATAATTCATATCAAATCACATGTTTTTTCAAATAGTAATCAAACGTATGAATCCAACTTCATGTGAAAAACAATCAGTCATTCATTTGCCACAACATTGTTGCTACACATTCAAGGATACAACCTTCTGATAAACAACTACTAGAGTCGATCAAATCCGTATTCGAGACAAGTGTTTTTTATATGAATGGAGCAACAGGTATTAATTTAAGAACTGCCTCGGGATTTTTTGTACGTCAAATTACATCGTGACCAAGAACAAAAAAGACTTAAAGTAAATAATTGACAGTTCTAGTATTGTTTATTTTCAGTTCATCAGGTTTCTCTGCAACATTTATTTTTTGTAACACGAACCTCGTATCAGTCAACTTTCAGTATTGTAAATTACGCTTACATAACACAAAACAAGGCATTGTAACTATATTTCAATAATGCAGATAACGTCTCCTTAAAAGTTCATCTGCACAAAATTGTATATTGTTATTTATTTTATCTAGTATGTGACACGATCATTGCAAAGAATATACCGTGGGTGCAATTAAGGTCAATAATCTATGATATTTCAATTCCTTATTTACCATGTTAAATACGTACTCCTTACCTAGTCACACTTCACCGACAGCACGGGTCAGACTTTTGTAATAAAGCTGTGTTACATTTGCATATGACACCACTGCGCACGTATTACCATCTTGTTAATCAACAGGTTCATCCAAAGTCATTCAGATAACACCGACTTTATTATCTTATTTTATTTTCTCTATTATCCCTTTCTGATCAGTCAATTCTAAACCTTTTCAAATAAAAAACCGATTCCAAATCTTTAAGTATCATCACCATATAACCGTCAATACCTTGTTTTAAGTTACTATCCTAAAACTATCAACTGGTCAACTAAAATAAAAGTTGCTTTTCATTTGAACGGGCTAACAACATTCCAACCTTTAGGCAGGTTACATATTGTATTTGAACTTCTTCATCCAATAAGAATGACATGTAACTAGTTGAAAGTAGATTGAAACAACGTTCTGATAAAATATATCAAAGCTCTTCCTTGTTACACAGAAGAATTATATCTTTTTAAAATAATACATATATTACTTCCTTTTTTAACTTAATTATATACTTTAATAGAATAAATCAAATCTTTTCCTTGTTTCGAAGAATTATATCTTTCTTTAAATATCAAATATAATTCCTTCCTTGTTTTACAGAAGAATTATATCTTTGTTATAAAATAAATCTAATCTATGCTTTGTTTTACAGAAGAATTATATCTTTTTATCAAAGAGGGAAAGTCCTACATTTTGTCCAACAACACTGCCAAATGTTTTGATCTTTAATGTAACTGGGTCAGTTTTTGTCTTTATGCAACACAAGGAGTGAAGAAGGAAATACAAATAACCGCTGATAAAACTGCTGGTATTCGACTTAATAAAAAATGCATACAGGCATGTTATTTAAATATGTTTAGTAGAACGTCATCATTTAAGAAGATATTGCTCTCAAGTGTGTTCAATTTAACAAACATGTACAGGAAGCATAATATCACCATCCACCGACTGTCATGATTCAATGCGTTTTTTGAGAATATCGAATATAGAAGATAATTCGGTCGTGATGTAAAAACAATGTTCTTGAACTATTAACATTGAGTTTTTTTTGTGAATAGCAAACCATATCATATTTAATTATTTGAAATATTATGCAGGTCTCTTAAACATGTGATGACAGTGTCTGTGTAATTCACTTGTCGTTTTATAAAACCGTGCTTAGCAAATGCTTTTAACAAGAATATGTGTCCCTCTCACTGCTCACATGTAGCCAAAGATATATAGAAATAATTTCGAGCGTACAAATGGCGTGCAATTGACATTTGGTTGAAATGACGTGGTCTGATGTGCAAGGGATACATTTACCATGAATGCATACAGTATGTATATATAACGTTAGCCGGTCAGCTTATGTTGATGCATCTTAAGAGAATGTCGCATCTATATGATTTTCACTGTCGTTGATATACGCAAATGACTCATACAAGGCGAATAAGAGATAGAAGAGTCCTGCTTTAGTGATGCTAATACCGTGGCTTTACTTCCGTCAACGGTATGTTTGAAAGGGTATTTTCAGGTGTCTCCACAATTTTTTAAAGACACTCTTATAGAAGCACTGTTACTTACAATTACATTTTGCTACTACGACTGAGCAAATCTACTGAATGAAAAATAAGGAGATAAATCATCAAATGAAACTGTAAGGCTTATTGACCAGCCAATTGACTCTATTTTTTAGAAAAGATCACACGCAATTCAAATTACAATATTCTCGTTTAAGACTAGTGGGCTAAAGGTGTGTGTATGCAACGGAAGAAAAATCACAGCCATAAATGTGGCAATGTGTTAGTAAATATAACAAGGCAAACTGTTAGTGTGAACTACTAAACTATTTAGTGTTCCATTCAGATTGAGAATATTAATTTAACTATAGGCTCCATTGTCCACCTCACGTCAAATTGCCATCTCACTTATTCAGAAGCTAGCTGATAAAGAATGTGAACACACTTTTACATGGAAGACCCGCCAATTCGCCTTTTCCATCTTTGTGTAGAACGCTTAGCTGATTAACAAACAATATTTGTGATTTTTAATCAAAATTCATGAATACAAAACCGCTGGGCAAATATTTTTCATTGAATGTATATTCCTGGGTAACGCCGGCTTAAAGCACTGGATTTGTATAGCCACGGTAATGCGATCAACTACTGCTTGTCACTGTTCAAGTATATATTTTTTTTACTAAATTTATCTGTCTACTTATGTTCTGAAATGAGTAAATTGCATGAGATAAGCACTAGAGGTTGGCATCCTTGACATGTGCTTATACCATTTATGTATCTGATATTTGTGTCTAGACAGGTTGTCAACTCGTTACTGTCAACATTTACCTCTATAGTGCTTAATGAATTGCTGAACAGATATAAAACATACAAGATACTGGATACTGTATTCGTTCAACTCCCCATAAAATGTAAAATCGTGTTTATGAATATTTTTTAATACAAAAAAGTTATTGAAAGAAGGTGCATAACATTGTATAGCAAAGGTTCAATGATAATGATTAACATGTTTTATTATTATCATATAGCAATATTTAAAAAAAAACGATTTGAAGTTGTATGAAGAGTATACACAAATTAATATGAATAAGATTTGAAACTGATATCGACATATGAAAAACAGTCAATTAGAAGTATTTATGTTTGTATTCAAATAATTATCACAGATTAACACACAATGTGCAAACCTGTTTCATCTATTTCTCATATATTCTATCATTGTCACTCTTTTGTTACCTCATACATATATTAACAAATACATCAACTTCAAAAAATATGCTGTCTTATCTTAAATAACTTGAGAACATGTTGTGACTTTAGAGTAATTTACATGAAATGCATTGTTTGAAGTCGGCTAAACAAAACATATAAGACACATTTAGCCGTACATGGCAGGCAAAACAACTTTTATAACATTAATTAAACATACGAAATACAAATGTGTATATATGGTATTTGTAATGTGATATCATCTAATACGTTTGAGTGTTCAGCCAACCATTTTGGCTGTGCAATTTTAAGAATTGTAAGTTCAGGAATACTACACGTAACTTAATTGATGAAGAGAGCATTAATCATAACCTCTAGATATAACCCTGAAGACAGGTGTAGTTCTAACGTGTGCGTATTGCATATTGCGTATTCTTGTTAATTTGATGTATTCCATTATGATGTACTAAGAACAAAGCAGTCCTAAAGAGTTTTCATTAAATTATAAGTATAAATATTGTGCTATATTATACTGTACTCCTTTTTTTCATGATCTCACTTAGTGTTTTTTTTACTCTCTACCATTTGATTTTGTTTAAAACATACTCACCGAAAGTTATATGCTACCTTTGCATTATCCGCGAGTTCGCTTGCACTTTGGAAATGAAATAATAATAGTGTTAAACACATATCACTCCATGAGCCCACGGCCAGTATGTCAAATTAGTTGTGAAAGCCAATACATGTGTCAGGGATATGTAAGGTAAATATATTAATTTTGTGACGTTAAATAAAACGTTTGTGTATCAAACTTTAACAGCTTGTTTGTTTGTTTTTAACCTAGGTAGGTCACATCGAGTTGTTTCTCAATGTTGTACTCTCTCTCTCTCTCTTTCTCTCTCTCTCTCTCTCTCTCTCTCTCT
>JAUUEB010477968.1:0-19546 GCA_032362205.1 Clione limacina | reverse complement strand
GTCAACTGTTGATTATTTAATAGGTAAGTTTGATATTTCTGATGTTTTGATATTATTGTATTTATTGAATAAATTATGGTTCAATATATGTTTATTTGTTAGATGTTTTTTGTGAACAAGGGTTTTAAAAAGTATTCATAATATTAACAATAGGTTGTCAGTTAGCTGTCATACTGCCATACTGCTGGATTACAAAATCATACTAGAATGTATTATATTATGAAAAATGTATTAGTTGTTTTGAAGGGTATTTTTGAGCGCGATGTCTTGGTCTTGGCAGGCCTATACGCAGATTAAATCTAAAAAAGATGCTGGAAAAACATCATGTTTGAGTTGCGGTTGAAAAAAAGAGTACAATTACACAACTTTATAAATGAGAGCATTTTTTTCCTCTCAAGACTCTATCAAATTGCAATTACATTTTTGGATAGCCTATGCACAGTATAGCAATAGAACAGAACACTAACAATTGACTTGGATACAATTGAGTAAAGTAGATTAAATTAAAATGCTCTAAATGTGCACCATTGATAACCTCAAAACTTTTGTCAGCCACGTGGCCATTGCTTTTATAATATCCAAGGTTGTCGCACTCCCCATTTCAAAATCCTGGCTACGCGCCTGCTCTACCTAAGACTCAGATTTACTGCAACTAGGTTCATTGGTTCTCAGAAATCTGTAGTCAATGCTGTTTAAATGATTCATAGTTTTGAGCGGTGACGTCCTGCTGGTAGAATCAATCACTTTGGAAAACCTTTCCGACCATGACCTTTAAAAGTCCCGAGTACAAACAACATTCATTGTCAACTATAAGTCAGTTCATGGGGTACATTATACTTTGGTCAAATCAATCTTTGGCCTAATATTTTTGTAAAACGTGATATTGTGTTAATCTAAAACATTTTTCTTGTAAGGTTCATTGAAATGAAAAATGACTTATTTGTGACCAGAAAACAGTCGTTTTAATTTAATCATATGTTCAGTTGTATTAAGTCAGCTGCTCCCATCTATCACATACTCAGGGTCGAACAAATAATTTAAAATAGGACAAGGTCATAACACAGTTGTTATAGCAATGTCATTGGTCGATAACATGACAATGTTAAATACAAATGTCGCTCCGTACATTCTTTAATTGTCTACCACAATGAATTGTTGGGGTTTAATAACCCTTTAAGTTTAAGGACTATGCTTCCGGTACACTTGAGAATTAACTTCAAGATAGCCCTCTTTTGGTTCAAAGCGCTAAATGGTCTTGCCCCTTTATACATAGAAAATATCCTTACATCATACAATCCTACACGTTCACTACGATCTAGTGGCAAAAATCGTCCTATGGAGCCCCAAACACGTCTTAAAACATATGGGGACAGAGCTTTTTCGTCAAGTGGACCCCGCATTTTGAATGCGCTCCCAGTAGAGATCAGAAATGCGAACTCAGTTACAGTTTTCAAAAGTAAATTAAAGACATATTATTTCAAACTATATTTTGATTAAGCTATGATTTTTGATTATGCACATTGGTTTTTGTTTAACTTTCTATTCTAGAAAGAGCTTCATTTTTTATTCATGTATATTCTATGTATATTAATTTTAATACTTTTATTTACATGTTTAGAACAATTGTAAACCGCCTGGAGCCACTAGCGGACATATTAGCGGTATATAAAAATCATTATTATTATTATTATGTGAAAAAGAAGTAAGTATTGTTAACAAAAAGTCTGTGTTATAAAGATTTTCAAGGTTAGGTAAAGGTTGAACGTTATGAGGACTCTCCAGGCCCGTAGTCAGGATTTTGAAAGGAGTGGGGGATAACATTCGTCTGTGTCAAATCAAATACAAGTTTGAAATAGATTTTAAATTATTCGTATAAATATCATTTTGATCTCAAATGGAGGTGAACTTATGTCATCTAGCTACGTGCCTGTCACATTCTATGAATTTTGTGACTACATTTGCTTTCTGACTACTTGAGTCAGAGGGATTTTAATTATATTCCATTTCCTAGAAAGTCGGCTAACGACGTATTAATAATCTCGTTAAGACTTCAGATAATGTTATCTCTCAATATACTAATAAGATAAATGATTTCTCATTACAAGTGTACATCTACGTAAGTCTAGAGATTGTGCGTCATCCGACATAAATAAAAGTTCAAACGCTCACGGGCAATTTGCAGGACCTCTCTTTTGTCACATATTTTTTACGTGAATGTCATGCCAGTTGGTAAACATTCAAACACAAATCCTTAAGGTCGTGATATTTAATTAGAGATAAACATAATCAATTGTGCTTCTCACGTTTCTGCTTGTTAGAAATAAGCTAAGTTTATAACAAATAGGAAAACAAGTTAAAACATATTGGTGTGAATATAGCTACAGCTTATTTAATTTCATATTTAATAAAACCTTGTGACTAGTATACGGTTAGTATGAATTTTCAATAAAATATGAATTGTTCTGAGTTAATATTATATGTTTTGGCAAGAATCAAGCTTTTTAAGTGAAGAATTTTATATAAAAGTAGCACATACTCACGTAATATGGTGATTTGTAATGTAACTAGATGTTAATCTTGTTTATTCTGCATATGTTGACGTAATATCATGATTCTACCCAATGTATGGTTGTCATGTGTTTTGGAAAGGCGCTAAACACTTTCAATCACTCACTCACTCACTAACCCCTTTCACTCATTCACTCATTCACTCATTCACTTTCTCACTGACTCACTTACTTACTCATTAACTCACTCACTCAATTATTCACTCACTCACTCTCTCACTCACTCACTCATTCACTCACTCAATCATTCACTCACTCACTAGCTCACTCACTCACTCAGACGCACTGCTGTAGTTCTAGCTTATAAATTCACACACAAATTCTGGACTAGAAAAATGGCTTATCATGTATACCAATAATAGCATATGAATGTATTTAAACACACATTTACCACAGATGATGTTCAAACATATTATAAGGCAGATTATAATACAATATGAAATTAATAATGTGTTTGAACAGTTCTCACCGCAATTGTAAAAGCAAAATATTTGAGTTAATATTTACTGTATTGGAAAGATTCAATTAAGCAATAACTTTAATTTTATTTAGTTTTGAATTTGTTGAATCAGCTATTAGCGTTGTAAATGTTGTTCAATATTATCTGAACGCCAATGTGATCTGCGAGGTGATGTATTTGTCTTTGAACACTGGTATAATCTAATATTAAACACGTTATGGAACACAAAAATGTTCGAATAAATAAGTATATATAACTTAGAAGTTAAATCATTTATACTATTCTTTTTTTATAAATTTGATATATGACAAGTAAGATCTGTCAAGAAAATGACAGCCAGTGTTTCCCTATCTGGAAACCCCTCTTCAATAGTGTCCCAGGAAATTTCCTTTAGAAGATTGATAGATCTGTTTTACTCAAATAGTTGTAAAATTACTCTAGAACATGACTAACACCAGGCTTCCTTCTATCTTTGTACGCAATATTTGTCACATGATATGTGTATAAATACAATAATGAAACATCTCACATAGCTTTAAAAGCTAGGAAAGGCACATTGAAGTCTGAAAGGATTTGCTCCTTACATTAGTGAACCTAGAAAATGCATATGAAAGAGTGCGCAGGGACCAGGTATTCTAGTGCCTGAGGAAAATTTGAGTGCCAAAAGGACAAGTGTGACTAGTAAAAGCCACCTATCACAGCGCTCATAACCATCTTATTCATAGTGATACTTGACATCTTTAGCCACACTTTCAGACAAGGAATACCACGAAGACTCATTTTCGCAGACGCCCTAGAGTTGACAGCAAGATGGGATAGAATCAAATGACTTACGGTTAACACAGGGACAGACATGGTTACGTTTATTATTTATAGCTAATACCATTTTTCATGAACACGATTTAATATTGTGTGTGACGTTTTTGTACAGCAACCACACCTTAACAGCGCCGTCTCATTGATGACACCAGCCCCCTAACTGTGTAATGTGGGATCCTAATATATACATCTTCAAGTGCTTGTGTCAGCTCAATAAGGTTTCATTAGGCTTGTTGTCATTTCCCCCAGCCTGCAATCGGGTTCATCCCATAGATGCTCCATAGGGTTGAGATCAGTGGATTTGGCAACCGTGGCAGGGTTTCGCGTTTCTGTTGATTCAAATAATTCATTGTCAGTCTTGCTACATGTGGCATGGGATTATCTTGCTGTAATATAATTACTCAATGGGCTATGATGGATGTTAAAACAGGAAGAGTGTTGGTTTGATCAATGCAACGTTGAGCCGTCAAATTACTCTGAACAGTGAGAAAGTATTTGTCTGTCTTGGTTCCTTATTTAACAGTAATAAAATTTGGTATTTCAGTTAATGGATCCATATATTTCTTACGTACAACGATTTTTCAGAGCCATCAACTGTAGTGACAATGTTTGAGGGTTACTAAGTCACCCCTAAGAAGTGGATATTGATTGTGTTGACTTCATTGATTGACTTAAACAGTGTTTGAAGTATAAGTGATAAACCAAACTTATACCAGTTATACATGTTACCATATTGAATTAAAATCAACACCAAATAGGTTTTATGAATCCAATCAGTCGACAAGATGTTCAAGATTATTATTTAGAAAAAAACAAGATCGACAAAAGCAACATATGGGCAAAAGCTTTAGAATGGTATTATGTAAGCATCAACAAATGGTTATAAACCAAACTAAACGGAATCAAAAATAAATATTTAAGATGGAAGATTAGTTGTTCTATCGCATACTCATTGAAAAGTAACTGACACGCGTTCGTGTTATATTCATATCACAAGTCTGCAACAGAAACAAGTGCCATTTTTTCATGAGCATGCGACAACATTTCTATTATCCCTCTTTTGGATAAGATTAGATAATTTACATTGCTAAAATCGTTATACAAAACATGGTAATGTATTTCATAACAGCTGAAATTGCGCTGTAAAAGCAACAGATTACAGCACCATGTGGACTAGACGTGACTCAATTTTATGACGTCATAATCTCTTGCATTTTGCATATCGATCAAATCAGTTTAGTTTTTTCCTTCAGAATCATGTATACAATCTATGGGTTATAATAATAACAGAAAAGGAGAGAAACGAATAACAAGAAATGTGACTTTAAAACTTAGAAAACATGTACATTATTGAAATAGCTAATCAAAGGTACAGTTACTTCTTCCATGTTATACTGAACACTCATTCTCTCTTTCTCTTTCTTTATATATCAGCTGTTATCGATTTTTTTAAAAAGTTATGTCCCTTTTATGATTTGCCTGCACGTTCTTTACGCAATGGACGAATCGTTGGCAGCATGACCCTGAATATTGCTTACATACTCTTCTAGGGACCTTCAAAGAATAACTTTCTTAACTTTTTGAAAAATATGTTTACATAGTTATGGCCTTCGAGTGTTTTCATATGTTTTCTTTGCTACTTTTGTCGGATGTGCGTGGTGGTACTTTCTGCGAGTACTCATTCGTTCTAGTTTTTGAAGTTGGTATGCTAAAGAACCAGTTCAACAAGATACAATTATTTTGTACTATTTTTGTTTACTTCACAACATAACTTTATGTAATATGCAGTTACATATTACCGTAATTTCTTTACAGTCAAGTTAATTGTAACGTCATAATATAACGTTAGTTACCATATGACGATCACATTTAGCCGTCAATCTCAGTTTTTTCCCCTGTTATTTGTCCAGACAGAGACAATTAAGCATAACTGTTCTAGAGTAAACCATTTCATCACAGGAAAACATCACACAGTTGTTTCTCTTTTTTTTTAAAGATTTATGTTTTAGAAGCACATACTTCATCAATATTTCTGTTCGGACGTACTGAGGATTTACTGGCACTCGGTTAAGAAATGCATGACGGGGTTGATGTGACAATTTGGCACATATTCAATGCATTCATTACACTAATTCAATTTAATTTATATTAACCTAATATCTGCTAAGCGGCTTAATGTGACACTTAACGGCATAAGCCGGTCGTTTTGATCAATGCTAAAAAATGTCCGTCCACAATCTAAAATAGAAATATGAAAAAAGGTTGTTTTATTCAAAACAAAATCGATTCATTTTAAGCTTGAATTTGGACAGAAACATTTTGAGAGACGAGAGATGTATTGAGGGTTAACAAATTTAAAATACAAAAATAAAATGTAAACATATCGAAATTAGTCTACCTATTAGTTCTTGCTATTTACAGATGTGTATACATATGTTTTGTATGATAATATACTGGATATCAGAAGAGCAGTCAAGTGCCTTTTTAACTGTACAACAAATACCAGTTCATCTTGAAATGTATCCTAATAAGTGTGAATGGTTTCTTAACACTGATGTCAAGTTTGTTAAACACTTAATGTAAGTTATGAAAATTTAAAGAAGACAAATATAGAGGTAGACAGGGGATGTATGTGGCTTCTTAAATCACTTTAACTGATAAATGATTATGAAACATTAACAGTGTTAGTCTTGAAACGAGTTCAGTGCTCTTTTCTAAAAGAAATGAACTCCGATCACCTTGTGTAATGTCTATGTTTTCTCAAGTGACGTTGATGTGTCCTTGACATACTTAGAGAGATATTTTTATCATAGGTTAAACTTGTTATGTAAAAAACTAAAAATAGGTATCTAGTCACATTAGTGTTTAACCTTAGTGTACCAACAATTAATAACTGATTCTAAGTCAATCCGTGTGTTTTCAAGGTTGGTAGTTCACCTTTATTAAAGATATGTATCTTCTTTTCCGTTTGCTTTTAGCTTGAACGGCGTCAGTTTAAGAGATAATTATTACTTTGGTATTCACATCTGATTGTAAAACGATAAGCGTATAATATACTTAGCAATATATCGTTTCACTTTGAGCTTGAGACGTATATATTAGATGCTTTTTTTAGAACTGTCATACGAAATCACACTTACAAAATCTCAAAACATATTGGATGGCTCGGAAAATGCGTAACCATATCAAACAAAAATTAAAATTATGTCAATATTTGTGTAAGCAATATTTGTTCATATACAAAAAAGCAAGCACCTTCATAATAATCCCTTTTATATTTTTCATTTTTTTTATTTGTAAATGTTTTTACACAATCGACCTGAACCTTTAGCAAGATATTGGTAGATATTAATAGATATGTAATTCAGCTTTTGTTGTAGCCTTGACAGCAGTTGAAGTATTTATTTTAAAAAGATTGAAATAAAACGATCGTTTTTCTACTAAAATAGATTGTTGGAAAATTGCACGGGAGAGCATCTCAATTTCAAGTAAAACTAGCGTCACACGCAATAGCATTGGAATATTTGTATTATGTTTGGCTGTACTCTACGTAATGAGGATTTACCGGCGTTCGATAAATAAATGCATAATGGGGCTAATGTGAAAGTGTGACAAAGGTTAAATACAGTTCATTTTAATTAAATCAATTATATTTTGATAAATTGAACCTCTACTTTACGGCGTAAGCCGTTTTCTTCGATCACTGTTAAAAGAAAACAAAACATGAATCTACAATCTAAGATAGAAATGTGAAACAATTGATTAATTTTCCTAAAATCTTCTCAATAAAGTCTGAACCTGAATTAAGACAAAAACATTTAAACAATAGGTTTATTTATGGTCCGGGAAATTGAAAACATACAATACAAAACTGAAACGTATTTGCAGAAAGTACAGTACCTGACTATGCAGTCTGCATTATAAACAAGATACCAATGAGTTGAATAGTAGCTGGTATTAGAGATCTGCCTAGCAATATATCGATTTACTCTGAACTAGAAGTTGGATATAAACCTAAGCTACATTATTCATGAGAGTGTTAAAAAATCGCAACGACAAAATAAAAGATACATATGGTGCCTTGGGATACAATTCCAGATAATTTATCCTATTTTATGTTAGCCAAATACAATTTGAATAAATCACTCTTAATTATGATTTCGGTTAATTATTCAGGAAATGAGGGACCCATGAATAAAGCCTCTGTGCAAGATTTCAGTTTTATATATTTGAAGATATGACAACATAGTGCAATAAGCATAATACAATAATAATGTACAATGTAGCAAAAAAAGGACGAGAACTCCGTCAATTGTTCACAAATATATATGGTTATGATGATATGGCAGAAATTAAATTTTTGTTCTTCATCACCCTTCAAAAAAAAGAGATCCGAGCAAAATTGCTCAAGTTATCGCGTAAACAGACGGACAGACAGAAAGTCACACAAGAATACTAGAAAAATGAGTACTCGTTGAGAGAACAACTACGCACATCAGACACAAGTAACAAAGAACATAGCAAACAACTCAAAGGTCATAACTGTGTAAACATATTTTTAAAAAGTTGAGAAAAATATATTTTAGAAGGTCCCTAGAAGAGCCCGTGTGCAATATTTCAGAGTATTACTCCAAACTTTAGGTTCACGGTCTAAATAACGTACTTGATAATAATGAAAGGGACATAACCCGGAATAACCCTTTTCCATAAAGTTAGACTAAAATGTATTGACATTACCACTCAAAGTGGTGTACTACATGACTTTGTGGCGGATTCGAGGGATACGAGAGAAGTTTCTCATCCGAATAAATTTGCATATATTCTCCCTTTTTTCATCTAAACTGTAATATGGAACAATAGACCCACAGCTGGAATAAATTGTGAATATATATGTTTTACATCAAATCTAAAAAATCGGTGTGATAGCCGAGTGGTTAAGGCGTCGGACTAAAGATTCGATCGTCTTAAAGCGTTGTGGGTTCACCCCCCCCCCCACCGATAATGGATCACAATGTTAATGGTAAAACACTTGTTTCCACTTGTTCACCCAGCAGTATAAATGGGTACCCGACTATAGACAGTGATTGTAATTGTGATTGGTAAGGCGACGCACCTCAGGTAGCGTTCCTTGTATACTTCCTAGCAAGCTGATAATGTACTAGATCGTCTCCATTGGGAATGTCAGTGTAATTATAACTAAAAAGCGCTTTGAGCTTACTCCAAAGATAAAAGCGCAATATAAATGTCATTATTAGTATTAAATAAGGCAAACATCTCAGCAGTTAAATGTAAATTTAGTTTTTCTACCTACCTAAGTCAAGATTTGTATGTATTTACACTTTTTGTATGATGAAGACATGGAGTTCAGAAGAGCAGTCAAGTACCTTTTTAACTGTACATCTTATAAATCCTATCATTTCTAACTCATAATTATTTTAAATTTATTTAGCTTTTACTTCTTCTTAACACGGATGCCAGATTGGTGAACCATCTTTTTAAATGTATATGTTTACTCAAGTTGCGTTAATGTGGCCTTGACAACTGATATTTAGAGAGAGCTTTTTATCATGGTATAATCTTGTGATGTATATACTAAACATAGATATTTGGCCCATAACTTTTAATCTTTAGTGTACCAACAATAAATAACTACTTCTAAATCAAATCAGTGATTCAATTTGAGTGTTTTCAAAGTTAGTAGTTCGCCGTTGTTAAAGATGTATACCTCCTTTGTTCGGTGGCTTTAAGCTCAAATAGCGTCAATTAAAGACATACTTATCAACTTTGATTGCAAAACGATAGTCGTATTATATATTTAGTAATGTATCGTTTCATTCTGAGCTTTGTGCGTTTATATAAGATGTTATTTTGAGAAGTTTGATACAAAATCACACAAACAAATCTCAGATATATTGGATGGTTCTTGATCTTCTCAAGTCGTATCCTGCTCAAAAAAGTTCCTTTCGAAAAATGGCTAGTAGATTCATAACAAATATTCATAAATTGATTTTTTTAATCCACATCACAAAATGATTACAGTGATACCCATATATTTGTGTTGTTGTTTTCTGTTCTGGTTGTGTTTGCTTATGGGGAGACTTAGTTTTTGAAAGACCATGTACACATATTAAGCGTTGTTGCAGTTATCAGCTAACAACAAATACTTTTGTGAACATGTGTCATGCGTATACAAGTTTCGAATATTATCACTCACATGTTTGTGCCCAATTTACCTTTTTTCAAATATGTCATATGTCAGGGCGGGGAAAAAATCAAGACATTTCTAGCAGACATAATTAATTCATGTATTTCATTGTATGGCTCATAAATATAGCTCGGGTATTGGCAAGTGTCTCATTGCACAGCAGTTTTTTTGGTGTGAATAGATACACCAAAATACCTAGAAGTAATGAATATGGACTTGTTCAACATTCGAAAGTTAGTATAAACCCAAAATGTGACTGACAGGATATATAATATGTTGATAACGTTGAACGTTGATAACATTTTCAAATCCTAACAATTCATGGAACGAAGAGCTTTTTAAATTCAAAAACATGCTTATTTTGCTTTTACATGTAATATGTAAAGCATATGAGTGTTGCTATCTTGATATTTAGTTAATTGAATTAGTTGATTATTCATATTTGAGTTTCTTAATCTCGCCAATCTTCTCATGTACTCAATCGTATATATGAGTCTTCTTTTTTTTAAACGGACAAGAGAAAGGGTTGAGAAGCGATTGGACATGATCAGACTGTTTCCTTGAATAAAAGCCGCTTTCGGCTTTTCAGCTCTATATTAAATGCTTTCATTTTTCCAATAAAAATCACGATTTTGCTAATGTTCAGTTTTTAATTAGGTTCTTTGTTATGATTATTCTAAAACGTTATTTTTAATAAATTAAATGATTGAAGGAAACCTCTTTCATGATTATAACTCCTCCTTCTGAACGGAAGTTTTACAACCTTTTAATTTGATTCGTACCATTGTTCAAAAACAAGACACATATTTTTTAAACATAAAATCGCGAATTATGAACGAACTGGAATTTTGAGTCGCTTAACGCTTCATCGATTCGTCGAATTTGTCGTTACGCTCCCTGTCATTGCAATTTTATCATTTTACACATTTAAAAGTCCACAATTTGTCATCGAGAAGGACTGATAAGTCGAAAGTACTCTGACACTCTAGATTGTGGCCCGGCGTCCAAGGATTTGAAGGTATGTTGGTGGTTTAATGTATTACATTTAATACTCTATTAACGATGTTACACATTTAAAAGTTTCAGAGAAAGAACCAAACTTATGTCTACTGAAATAAGGAAACATACCACGGCGTTGTCCCCATTTGAATGGTTTTAACACCAGATACAGTGAATAACTTTACACCGAGTCTCCCTACCCCATTTGGAAACCTTAAATACGCCCCTGCTTTCTATAACCTTGTACACACTGAACCATACACACTTTCCATGCTCATTTGCTTAATATTAAAAGTTTATTGCAGTAAGTGCCAACAACAATTTATATTATCGTTGTAGTGATTTGAGTTGTTCATTGGTCAGTGATGTTTGGCAGTAGGTCGTTTAAAGTGTGTATGTCACTAAATTCGATTGGAAGTGTGTACTATATATTGTAATTTCTTACATATATCGTTTTTTTAATAATTATTACAAACAGCGCAAATTAAAACTCCAAAGCAAAAAGGGCTTACCTATTTAGACACTACTAGCTCGCAATTAAATGTATATAGTTTGTGCTAGCTGTGCATATTTTAGAAACATGTTTGTGTTAATCCAATATATAATTGCCTCGATGTGTTTATGTGGAAACGTTTATTTTACAACAATATGTATATTTCTTGGATATGTTTCGGAAGAATTCAACTTGGTCGAGAGCAAACTTAAAATATTGATCTTTCGTAAACCGTTGGTTTTCAGACTCAATAATTGAACACGTTTATCCATTGGATACTATAATAATTGTTATTTAGAAAGCTTAAATAATGAAAGTAAAAACAAACTGGTAGAAAAAACATGATGAGCATACCACAACAAAAGTCCAAGTAGGCCACAAAAACAACTAACGTGTACCTATAGGCAGCACATAGTTATAATACAACTAAAAAATAGCTAAAACCGTCAGGATAAAATGGTGGAGATATTACACTCTTTGAAAAACTGTTATGCAACTTCCTTGTTTATGCCCTGAAACACTGATTCTTACTTAGAAACAAATGAAGGGTAATGTTTAACTGTAAAAATCAAGAATCACCCCTTGATACAAAACAATAAATCAATCAGCTGATATTTGTATCATTCTATTTTAAAGACTTTGTTTGAATGAAACCCAACTTGATATTTAGAAAGACTTTGATGTTAAAGGAGTTCCTTCCTTAGTTCTGCCTCGGGGTACATTGGTTTGTAGGGTGGGTTGCATTCTTACAAAGAACTAACTAGTGAAATGATAACTCTAAATAACGGGATTGATTTCGTCATATGCTATTTCAAAGAACAGGTGAAATCATTTGCCAAATAACTGGCTGATATACTAGATGTACAAGAGGTCATCTTAGTGTTCGGCCATACAGCTAGCCCAAACCAACTCATGCGTCTTTGAATAAGTACAATATAATTATATTCAAGCGAAGGCACAATTGATTTACCAATCACAAGTGTATTCCCAGTTTGTTGCATACATAAGTTCATGTGCACAATGCAATCACATAGCTGTAATCAGCAGATTGTGTAACATAACAAACCGTTAATTGCCTACGCACTCCGCGAACTGTGCATGTACCTGCTACCTGGTAGCCGTTACATCTGTGTCACTATTTTTGTATATTTTGTAAACAGGAAAACAAAACAAGGTCGTTCTGGAGCCGAAATGTATGAGAACACATAGCTACCAGGTACTAATCAAAAGCTGTCTAGCAACCTGAAACCCAATTTTGTAAAACCCGTTAAGGACTTTGTGAACAAGGGGGAATGGATGTTTAAAAATACTTTTGTGTTATAAGATGTACTGGGTCAGGAAAAAATAACTGAGCGTTATGTGGATAATTTACCAACCTACTACTACTAGCTCGCAATTAAATGTTTATAGTTTGTGCTAGCTGTGCATATTTTAGAAACATGTTTGTGTTAATCCAATATATAATTGCCTTGATGTGTTTATACGGAAACGTTTATTTTACAACAATATGTATGTTTCTTGGATATGTTTCGGAAGAATTAAACTTGGTCGAGAGCAAACTTAAAATATTGATCTTTCGTAAACCGTTGGTTTTCAGACTCAATGATTGAACACGTTTACCCATTGGGTACTATAATAATTGTTATTTAGAAAGCTTAAATAATGAAAGTAAAAACAAACTGGTAGAAAAAACATAATGAGCATAGCTAAAACCGTCAGGATATAATGGTGGAGATATTACACCCTTTGAAACACTGTTATGTAACTTCCCTGTTTATGCCCTGAAATACTGATTCTTACTTAGAAACAAATGAAGGGTAATGTTTAACTGTAAAAATCAAGGTTCACCCCTTGTTCTTTGACAACTAACAAACGTACTTCAGCAAGAGAAGACTAAGCTTTGTGTAAAACGGAAACATAAAGAAATACAAGATAGACAGTCTGTTTTAGTTATTCGTAAAGATTAGCTGAACTAAATGGATTGTGTAAAAGCTGGTTCTATGTTATATATATTATAATTACCATATTTATCACAGTTCTTTGGTTAACTAACTGGAGTTATACAAAACAATAAATCAATCAGCTGATATTTGTATCATTCTATTTTAAAGACTTTGTTTGAATGAAACCCAACTTGATATTTAGAAAGACTTTGATGTTAAAGGAGTTCCTTCCTTAGTTCTGCCTCGGGGTACATTGGTTTGTAGGGTGGGTTGCATTCTTACAAAGAACTAACTAGTGAAATGATAACTCTAAATAACGGGATTGATTTCGTCATATGCTATTTCAAAGAACAGGTGAAATCATTTGCCAAATAACTGGCTGATATACTAGATGTACAAGAGGTCATCTTAGTGTTCGGCCATACAGCTAGCCCAAACCAACTCATGCGTCTTTGAATAAGTACAATATAATTATATTCAAGCGAAGGCACAATTGATTTACCAATCACAAGTGTATTCCCAGTTTGTTGCATACATAAGTTCATGTGCACAATGCAATCACATCGCTGTAATCAGCAGATTGTGTAACATAAAAAACGTTAATTGCCTACGTACTCCGCGAACTGTGCATGTACCTGCTACCCGGTAGCCGTTACATCTGAGTCACTATTTTTGTATATTTTGTAAAGAGGACAACAAAACAAAGTCGTTTTGGAGCCGAAATCTATTAGAAAACATAGCTACCAGGTGCTAATCAAAAGCTGTCTAGCAACCTGAAACCCAATTTTGTAAAACCCGTTAAGGACTTTGTGAAAAAGGGGGAATACTTCTGTGTTATAAGATGTACTGGGTCAGGAAAAAATAACAGAGCGTTATGTTTTCTGACAATTGGAATCAGAAGAATTTCATTTGCATGCGTGCCTAGAAATTCGGCTAATACCATGCTTATAATATTATTAACGCTTCAGATTATGTTATCCCTCTATATACTAATGCTATTAAAGACGTCTCGTTGAACGTTTGAAAGATTTTGCGTCATCCGATGTAAATATAGTTCAAACAATTTGCAAAAACTCTGTGTTCTCACATTTTGTGTACGTTAATGTTATGTCAGTGGTAATGAATATTGATTGAATATCCTTCAGCTCGTGATATGTAATTACAGATAAACATAATTTATCATGTTCCTCTCAAGTGTGTTGGTAGTTAGAATATATTTCAGAAAAAAATAGGAGGGAAATTTCATACATGTGTTAGTAATTATAGCTACTTCATGTTCATTTCTAATTCATAATACCTTCTTAGGTGTTCATAGTTTACAATGAGTATATGCCTGAAGTAAACAATTAGTGTTTCTTTGTCAATATTATATCAAATGGAAGAATTCAGCTTTAAAAGCTTTTTTTCACACGATCTTGTTAATCCGTATATCATGTCTTATAGGTTTTACAAACGTTAATGGGGGACCCACTTTTTATTTGATATTCAGGCGTTGCATAAAGCGCTTAATACTTCACTTACTCACTCACTCACTCACTCACTCAATCACTCACTGGACAAATCCAGAACAAAATCAAGTCATCTGCTGTTTCTCAGCGTGTCAGTAATTCAATATGAGGGTGATTTGTAACTACGATGTTCACCATTATGATATATTAGGGGCGCTTATTAACCACGTATATTAGCTTATTGTTAGCTGACCCATCGCATTATTTCCTAAATTTGCATTGTAAAATAGTGAATTGGAGCCACTGTTTTTCACTCAATCATTCAGAATCATTATTAAACTCATATACAAATACTATAGTATGATAATATACCAAATGATATTTCGTTTCACTCTGACCTATAACTTGCTTATACACATTATATTCTATATGTATGAGTCAACATTTAACAACTGGTACATTAGATGCTTCATTTAAGAAAGGATTACATAATCGCACAGGCAAAACCTCAGACCTATTCGGGTGGCTTGAATAGTAAATAATAAATAATTGAAATCTAAGTTTTATCTTTTATTATAAAAACAATTATAACATTTATAACATTTTTCCTAACCCTGGAAAATGTTATATAATATATCTGAATTATTATTAAGGTAAATAGATTACAAATAAAATTGTCTAATATAATATCTGAATCTTTTAAAATTCGTCTGATGTTGGTGATTTGTTTTAACTTTGTATTACATATATTTCTGGATAAATGACAAGCAAAGCATGTCAAGGATACAACTTCTAGCGTTTCCCTATCTGGGAACTCCTTGTCAATATTTTCTCAGGACATTTCTTAAGAAATCAATATTAACAATACTTATATCTTCTGTTATTTAATTTAAACACTTTTCCATACATAAAATAAGATTTTAACTTCTTAAAGGACTTTAAACGATAGAATATATTAGGACACATTAAGTGTTAAACAAATTAGATCCGACTCATTTATTTTCAAGAGGTATGAACTTTGAACATATGTTACAGGATATCTTAAACATGACTATAATTGCTTTTAGTCCACTCATTTGTAAGCAGCATTTGTCTTTTAAAATTTGCTTAAATACAATAATCAAACATGTGAGATAGTATTTACTAACATAGCATCAACGTTTCCATTTATGTATATGACTTGATACATACATGCTGCTTACTATATTAACTGTTTGTGAATTTTGAATATTTTGTGTATAACCTATCCATGGTATTTTAAGGTAAATGTTCTATTGCACTTATACACTTGAGATACCAATGCATTGAATTGATATTGCATTGATCCTTAACACAAGAACAGTGGTCTCATTTTAAAGTTTTCAAATCCTAACCCTTTTTAAGGGTATATGTTTTCTTCACATAATGTTGATGTGCCCTAGCTACCCGTTAAGGCACGGCCCTACTGTATGTATGGACTTAAGAGCCATGGTGATTTTGAGTAACAAACACAGATTGTGGCTAATGTGATTATGAAATGTGTGTAGATACTTCAAATGTGCTTAAAATGTGCTAGTCGGCAGGTACTGTTATTTATAATTTTTGGATGATAAAAGTTAGAACAACTGATACGCAATGAGTATCCCACAATAAAAGTCCAATTAAGGTAACCTTTACTTTGAGGGAGCACATCAAGGGTAAAACAATGCAGAAAATAGCTGACATAGGGGAGACGTATTCCCATTCAACAGCTCTAATACACACTTTTTGGCTATGCCCTGAAATACTTAGACTTATTTAAATAAAACAAATGGAGAGGAATCTTTAACTGAAAAATATTTTCAATTTAACACTGCTCGTCTTTCAATATTAAAGACTAACAGTAATACTTCAGCAAAATCAAGTTTTGTGTAAAACGTAAATATAAAACAAACTAGTCTTCTAAGAGCTGTATATCTGTTATATATGTATTACAAATACCATAATTATCAAAGTTGTTTGGTCTCTTAACAGACTGAAGTTATGCAACAACAACATTCAATTATTTTATATTATAATCATTCAATTTCAAAGAGTGTGTTTGAAAGCAACCCTTATTGATATTTAGGGAAACTTTAAGATTCAAGGAGTTCCTTCCTATCTTCGGTCCCCTAGTGCAAGGGTTGCATCCACAGAAAGTACTAAGCATCAAGCGAAGCTCTCTAAAGCACTCGAGAATCGTTTCTTCGCATTCTATTTAAAAAACGATTAATAATTTGCTGAATTATCCGACGTAAAATAACTCATCTTGGTATTCTAAATTAGTAACTAGGTACCACATGCCCAAACTATCAAACACGTCTTTGAGCGAGTAGAAAATATATACTACGTGAATTTGCTCTTTGAAGAATTTTATCAGCTGTTATTATACACTTTCTTGTGACTAAAAAACGATTTTTTCAGACACAAATATCAGACATATCGGTTTATAGATATCCCCCCCCCCCGAAAAAAATGTAAAGTACAACTCTATTTTATGTTATATTCAAGCATAGGCAAAATTCATTAAATCTCTGTAAATAATGATTTTGGTAAGTTGATTATTATAAGTACACGTGTATTAAGAAAATATTAGAAATATTTTCAACTTTGCTCACACATTTGTTTACTTTTAGTTTACCATTAAGTTGAATAACCTTAATAATAAATGCACGAGCTCGGATAATTTACCAAAATGTATGAACATACTAAGTACAAGCAGAAACCAAATACCTTTGGAGTTGAAGCTAACTTGATGTGTGACGTTTGAAAGACTTGTTAAGACATACACGATTTTTTAAATTATAGTTTGTTCTCCTTTCCAAAAAGCGTTGTGACATTGAATTGTCTTTTTACAATGAATCTGGTTGTTACCAACATAAGTATTTGAATCTTTATTTGATTATATATTTTCATGAAGTTCAAGAATTAAGAACAAATTAATAAGTTTTAAGCTGGTCCTTGGCAGAACAGCTCAGTTTAAATTCACTGGTTCTTATTATTTTTAGAGTGCATTTGCTTTTTTTTTTACAATTAATTAATAACTGCTCTCATAAACACCTAAACAAAAGATATTCTCATGAAAAGATAACAGGGTTTGAACATAAAAGACAAAATCTTAGATGTCAAGCGCAAATTGCCTGCGGACAAGTATTCAAAAATTATAATGAATTGCGTTATAATTATAACAAAATTGGCCATAATTGATGTTCAACATTATCGGCTCCTTAATGAATCATTATGCCTTATCCTTTCTGTAGGTTTTTATAATGACGTTGGTGACGTTCCTCTCTTCCGTTTTAACTTAATTCATTAATTTTTTTTAATCTTGCTCTTTATTCTTTCATTTCTTTCGCCAAATTTTCCCCTTTCTCATGCGCAAGAAAAGATAAATTAAACTTCTGGTAAAAGGAAAATAGGAAAAAGGGTTCAAAATTGAATTGAATGACATTGTGTTCGTTTACAAGATGAAGCTGAAGAGAGGAAACATTATTGACGACTTTGAAAATACGTGGGTGCGGTTGTCATAGAGACATCTTAAAGTATTGGTCTGGATAATGGGGAAATGTGTGTTCTTTATCCTTAGAGTGTTATGATTAATTAATTAATAGTTGGGTTTCTCATATTATTAATTCTATTGATGTCATACCCATTAGACAATTAGCCAAGAAATAAGAACATTTGCAGATAAACACAAAAATTCACTCACTTTATCCCTCCCTCCCTCCCTCACTCACACACTCACTCACTCACTCACTCACATACTCATTCTCACTCACTCACTCACGCACTCAATTACTCATTCTCACTCACTCAATCACTCACTCACTCACTTACACATTCTCACTCACGCACTCATTTACTCATTCACTCACTCATGTACTTGTTCACCCAAACGCACTGCTTGGTTTCAACCTCATAAACATTAACTTACCAGGAAGATGTGTCATCTTAGCAATAAGCTTCTGATTTTGATAGTTCAAGTTGATAATATAGTTGTATCTACTGAACAATGCGCTAAATATTTCCACTCACTCGTTCACTTTATCCCTCCCTCCCTCCCTCCCTCACTCACTCACTAACTAACTAACTTACTCACTCACTAACTCACTCACTTACTGACTCGCACTCACTCACTCACTCATTCACTCACTCACTGACTCACTCATCCACTTACTCACCCACTCACCCACTCACGCATTCACCAACCGACTCATTCACTCATTCACAAATTCACTCAATCACTCACTCACTGACTCACTCATCAACTTACTCACTCACTAACCCGTTTAATTACTCCACTTACTCACTCACTCACTCACTCACTCACTCACGCACGCATTTATTCATTCACTCACTCACTCACTCATATACTCGTTCACTCAAACGCACTGCTGTGTTTCTACCTCATAAACATTTACTTACCGGAAAGATGTGTCATCTTAGTGATAAGCTTCTGAACTTGAAGTCCATTATATTTGAATAGCTGCTGATGACTGATGCTTCTTTAAAACCTGTCGTACTTGATGACCTGTCTGAGAGTCTTTTGCTCTCTCATTTTCAAGTATTTATGTTTGCCTTGACGTACTAGTTCTTATTCGAGATATTCATCCGT
>JAUUEB010477957.1:0-11259 GCA_032362205.1 Clione limacina | reverse complement strand
ACAGGCCCAAGAAGACATCCTGTTAATTCCCAACTCCCTGGGAACTAAAAATAATAATAACTATACAGCGAAAAACTGGAAATGGCATGGAAATGAGTGCCGATGAGCAAAATTGTCCACTAGGCCCTATTATTAGGAAGGTGAGAGTAGTTTAATTTGATGGTTCACTAAAAAATATTGACATTTACATTGGATTAAGGGCAGGAAATTTGTCTACATTCATTTTTTTACTTATATATAATAAAATACTAACATAAGACTCTGAACCCTTAAATAGAGTATTTTGGACGGCTCCATCTCAGTTTTTGTCTAATTTCAATAAAAATTGTATCAAAATGCTCAGGAAACTATTCTGCATCATATCAGGTGGAGACCTTATTGATTTGAAACATCACCCTTTTATAGCCACCTCTAAATTAGTTTTCTGTTTTCAATCAATTTCATAAACAAAAGACACACCGAAGATAAGTCAGAAAATACAACGTCCGTCTTTTTTGAGAAAATTAGCGCTTTAACTTTAACTGAATAATAAACAGCAAAACAATAACCCAGGCAGAGCCTCACTCTATAAAGAGAATATAGGTCAACAGGAATATTCTGTACCTTGTTTTTCTGGGGTCAAATGTCAGGTCAGGTATGCCAAAAAGCTTACTCAGATTTTTCATACGGCTGAAAGAGACCTGCGCGAAAGAGGCGAATAAACCCGTAATTCTCATTGGATACAATTGTTTTGTGATCATTTAGGTGTAGAAATAACTTGGGTAACGTGGGTGAAAAGTGTCATTGTTGTTAAAAGAATCAAGCAGGATCATGCCAGTGAGACTCCTTGTTGGCAAGAACGTTCTGTCAGTAACCACAGTCTACACCCCACATCAAGGCCTTTCCAGCTCAGCAAAGGACTCCTTCTACACAGAACTGACCAGACAAATCATAGCCCAGGACAAAAACATACTCATGTTATTGCCGGAGACTTCAAAGGTCATGTAGGCAAGACAAAGGCAGGTTACCCCCAAGCACATGGAGGCCTTAGCTACAAAAGATGTCTTACCAAAATTTCAGTCTATACCAGCTGGTCCAGGAGTTGAACCAAAATGGGTCCACCTCAAGAACACCCTCCTCACAGCTTCATAGAAAACCTGTGGTAAGTCCAAGGGCAGTAGCAAGAAAAGAGCTACATGGTGGTGGAACAAAGACGTGGATGACACCATCAAGGAGAAATGACAAGCCTGAAAACTATGTAAACAGGGTCTCAGCTCCACAGAGGCATACAGACTTGCAAACAAGAAGGCCAAACATTCTTTATACCTTGCAAAGTCCATCGCAGAAACCAAACAGTCTTCAAGATGGCTAAGCAACTCAAGAACAATAACCAGGATGTAGTAGGAATCATGAACAACAAGAGCGATAAGGCATTCAGTGATCCCGAAAAGCTCAAAGCATGGAAGGAACACTATGAGGTCTTTCTTAATGCGGAATTCGAATGGAGTGAACACCAACTCGTCATGGACAGTCCGATCGAAGGCCCAGCCCCCACATTCCAAAGAAAATAGTTGCGACAGTATTGTCTAAGATAAGGATGGTTAAGCAGCTGCCGAGATGCTCAAGGCCTCTGGGGAAGCAGGAATAGACTACATAACAGACCTGTTCAACAATATCGTTCAGGAAAACAAGATACTAGGAGACTGGGACAAAAGCATCATCCTAAACTGCTATAAAAAGGCAAGGGAGACGCACTAGATACAGGAAACTATAGAGGCCTCAAATTATTTGAGCACCCTATGAAAGTCTTGGAACAGCTGATCAGGCAGATGGTTAAGATAGACGACAGACATGCAGTTCGGCTTCATGCCAGGAAAGGGCACGACAGACGCAATCTTCATCATACGCCAGATCCAAGAATGCTACCTGGCTAAGAACAAGACACTCTAACTTGCCTTTCTTACTTTGCACAATGTGCAGTTTTGGGGAAGGCTGGGCCAGTGTAAGGAAAGGGCTGGAAGCAAGTAAAACAAATTTAAATAGAAATTATTTTTACTACTTCCAGCCCCTTCATAACAATGTCTACCTATCATCTTAATTGTAAGGAAGGATGATTGAAAATTTGAAAAACTACACAATGTCAAGTGCCATTGTACAGACTATGAGTTTAAAAAATGTAGTCTACTTATTTCAGTTAAAAACTTGCCTTTCTTACTTTGCCCAATGGGCGTTTTTGGGTAAGAAAAAGTCATTTACTTAACTTTGTATCTATATTGTCCTCTGGGATAACATCTAACAGGTACACAGTGCCACTGACATCCCTGACAATTGATGTGCAGTGAACACGATAGGGATGGATGATATTGAAAATGGCATTTACCCTGGTTAATATTGTACAGTAGGACGATGATTTGAGCTATGGTGCACCACTATTGGTCGTGTATTAAGTGAGCTAGGATTATTTGAAGTACAAATTTGCGCGTACTTGTTGATCAATTTTCCTACCTTGGAGACATGCTAGAGGCAAGTGGTGGTGCAGAGTCTAGCTCTATCACAAGAGTCAAGTGTGTTCAGAGACCTTCTGCCTCTACTCGGCTCTAAGGCGGTGTCACTGACATGTGTTCAAAATGTTCTCCTCTATGGCACTGAAACTTGGCCAGCAAGGACCTAGTACACAGATAGGTTGGTCACAACGGAAAAGACTATGATCCGCTGGATATGTGGTGCACCTAAAGACATCTCTAGCTCGGAACTCAGATCCAAGACTGGTGTCCAATCAAGGAACTGATGCCCTGTAGCCGTCTGCGCTGGTACAGCCATGTTGCCAGGAAAGACAGAAATAGTTGGGTAAGAAAAGTCCAGTCGCTCGAGACTGCTGGTAGCCCTGGCCGACCCCCAAAGTCATGGGACGAGGTGGTCAAAGAAGACCTAAGAGAAACCCGCCTTGAAATAGACTTAAAATTATTATCAGGGTGACTGCCACCGATTTATCCCCCCCCCCCCTGAAATAGCCGATTTTCAGAAATCCCCCGGGAGATCACCGAATTTTGGAAATCCCCTGGGAGATCGCCGAATTTTCGAAAATGGGGAACTAGTTTTCGTGAGTTTTGAAGTTGTCAAGCTTCCGTGTTCCATAGATTAATAATGACACTATTGCTTAGAAGGACATCTTCCCTTTTATTTGATACCAACTTTATTAACATCGGTTGATATTTGACCCTGCACTTTCCCAATTTTGTCGTGAAAATTCTGAAACTTCACAGGTTTGCTTTTTAGCACCTAGTGACACTTTTAAAAAAGGGTGCAAAAGATTCAACGAAATGATGAAAATATGGTTTGCCCTACTGTCAAACCTAGCAGGTTTTTTTCGATTTTGAAATTTGTTTGACATTTTTTTTTTGAGAGATCCTTTTCTGAAATGATCATTACATAATATGGCATTCAGTTGGATTTTGTTGTAATTTTTTTGACTTATTCATCGCAAGTAAAAAAAATTACAATCCCTACCTACCTACCCTATTTTGTTTGGCCATGTTAGTGGAAACAGACCTATTTTTTTGTTTGGCCCTAGAATTTTATTTAGATTCAAAGGCGAGACATTTTTTTATTTGAAATAAACATCAAAAGGATGTTAAATAACTGAATGATATTTCTAATGGATCAAACATTTAAATAAAATTCATTTTAATTCAAAAGTGTGAATCAAATATTTCTCATCTGAGTGGACTCACCCTCATCTCATCAGAGGGGACCCACACCCTCATCAGAGGGGACGTACCCTCATCTGAGAGGACACATTCTCATCTGAGGGAGGCACGCTCATCTGAGGGATGCACTCTGATCTTAAAGGACGCACACACACCCTCATCTTGTTACATAGGAAATTCGCGTTCTATTTATGCATGAATTCTGGCTTTCAATCCCCTCAAATGCCAGGCAAATACCCTCATCAACGGCGTTGACAGGTTTTGGAAGGTAAGCCCCAGCATACAATCAAGCATACTGTCCATGCTTGTAGATTTACTTTTATCTGTCGCAGTGAGGAATTGAAATGGACTTGGCTTTTGCGTAAATTAATATACATAAATAGTAAATTTTAAAAATGGACTTTGCTTTTTAAATTCTGACGCAGTGAGGATGCAAGGAATCTACAAGCATGATACTGTCAAGTGAGGATCTTTTCATGCACTTGAGCTTTTGACGCATAGTCATAGTGTGGTTCTAAAAATCAAATGCAGATTAGGATTAGGTTTGGTTCATCACACCAATTTTTATGAATTCAAAGTCCAATGAGTATGTCTTAGGCTAGGCAAAGTGACTCTTTAGTTCACTGTCCTCCCATTTTCAAAAATTGATGAGGTAAATTCTCATTTTTTTTCGTCTATGCCTTTTATTTCGATCTTTAAATGTGCGAGTACGCAACGCCTCCGATTTGGTCAAAATTGCCATGCAAATAGAAAATAATGACAAAAAATGAAAATAATGACTTTTTCATGAGGCTCCAAAAAATGATGCGGGCGGCAAACGGTAAACGAAAGAGTCAATTTACCTGGCCTAACAACAGAGGATTTTAAAGTTATCTTGAATTTTTAAAGTTATTTTCACTGGTCAAATAGATTTGGAATTATTTGACGACATCATCAAGGATCGCAAATTCCCTGTTACTGCTGGGAGGTGAAAATAATGTAAGGTTTAATAAATACTGATCACCTCACCTGAATTGGAGAATTCTTGACAGAAACGACACACGACATCACATTCACAATCCACTGAGGGTTGATGACAACTTGCTGCCTGAGAAAGTCGTTATCAAAGTACTGGACAGTGCCCAGTTCATGTAGGAATTGAATTGCTTCTCTGATCTGATAGAAATTGCAAAAAAAAAGAGATTACATTTAAGTTCTCAGCCCGGCACTCAAAGTCTTGGTCGGAGGTTATTGCGGAAGACCTCAAGGTTAAGAGTTTAGTCTTAGCACCAGAGCTTGCCCTTAATTGCAACACATGGTGAAGTGCCATTTCTGCAGTGAAAAGCCTAACCAATGCAAAGAGACTATAAATTGATGATGATGATGATGAGATTAGGAGGTGGAGAATGCATTTCTAATAGTAGAGCCAGATTATGCCTTCTATCACAGGAATGTAACTGAGTAATTGATTTTCATCAACACAAGGAGAATTATGGCACTTAGATATGTTAAAATCAACAAATCGTGTTCAATAAGTAACACAGGGCACATTTTTGGGGAAAAACCTGTTTTATCATCATCATCATCATCATCAGATACACAAGTATATAAGGTAAAGATAACAGTGAAAATATTAAACTCACATCTTTCTCATCATAAATGCCGACATCCATGCCAAACTCTTTAATGACCTTCCAAGGTAGAATGCTGGTCTGAGCTCTTGCTCTAAGAAAACAACAAAAATAAACAATGCAAAAATAATGGAATACAAAGCTTACATCGATACTTAGACATTTATATGTAGCACAACTAATACATCCTGCCCAATCACAATATACTGATATAAGGCCAACAAGTCAAGGAATTAATACCTCGATGCCAGGATCTAAGCTCAATTTTCAATTTAAAAAGACTTAGACCTGTCTGGGATTCCTGAGGCAGAATCTTTAACATTGTGTCAAGGGGATGTCTTCAATAGTTTTAAATACAGGCACATAAATCTCAAATTTAAAATAAAACAAAACGATTTATGAGTATGTACATTAGTGAAATTGAGGGACAAAAACGTAACCTTAAACCTTGCTCAAAATAAAAATGATTTCTATAGGTAATTCTCTATAGATTTTCTAGGGACACAAATCAGATTCTTAAATCTCAAACTCAAAATACAAAAAGTTGTGTGTACTTACGTCAGGATTTTCTTCTCTAAGTTGAGCCAGACCTGAGGCACTTTCTCCCCCATGTTCTTCTGTTCAAGTGTCACACGCAATAATTCCTTCTCCAGGTTCTCAATACCCTATTGAGACAAAACAAACGAAGAACCTAGTTTATTGCAAAAATTGAACATTATATTGTTTATTGTATAGTTAGAATTTAGAAAAGGTCAGGACGATTCAATTGTGACATACAAAATTATGAACAAAAGATATCAACATAGCAACTTTTGTCAAGATCAAACTGTTTTGAATTACTGCAAGAACAGATAATGTAAGAACAGTTAAACCTGAGTGAGAAGCCACTTGTCTTAATTGGTCTGTTAGTAGTAGTCCTAACATAATTCTTTCTAGTAATAAAAATGTAATATCTAAAATGACAACTTACAATTCCATGCAGGGAACTGACAAAGTGGAAGCCAACAATTTGTGGATATCTTTTTCTCAGGTCTGACATTGGAATCTCAGCTTTTGGAACCTACATAAGATAGAGAAAGCATTCAACAAGTTATCAAACAAATCAACTAAAACCAGTTTTGCCGACTAGTCTACTATCCTGAAAGAAAACAGTTTCCAAAATTTTGCCAATTTATATAAAACTTTTACTTTTATCTTAAATTTTAATTGCCTACTAGACCTAGGTAGGTACGTAGGTTTGTTTGTCTAGGGGTTATTTGAGAATTTCATACTAATAATTGCGAAAGCCCCAAGAAAGCATGAATAAAAAAAAACATACTAATTTTATAAGGTCTCTAAATAGCTAAGCAAGTGTCTTTTGGGGATCTGTGCAATTTTCATTTGTGCTGCTTGTTAGAATAATTTTTAAACGATATTTGTATGAAATTATTAACTTGAAAATATACCGCCCAAGCGACATACCCCCATTTAAAACAGATGTTAAATACAGCATTACTTTTGATACGCACCAGGTCCATAATGAATGAACATTTTTAGCCTGGAGATATAATTTTAGACACTCCCACTTTAGAAACAGGTGTGCAAAATGGCATCACATTTTATTTGCACCATTGTACAGAATATGATACTTGAATGAACACAATTCAGTGCATTTAAAATCTTAGGAGATTAGTGGTCTTTGGACACTTTCTTCTTCTTTTTTGTCTTCTACAGAGCTGATTCTTAGAGGAAGTCTGGTAATAGTATAGAATGTTCATTGTACCAAGTGTTTAAAACTTTAAAAAATATTTTTTTGGTAGAAATTTGTCACTGCCACTTTTGAATATGATGTGTGATTATATAATTGCAAGGTGATTGAGCCAATACGATCAAATCAACGAATTGAGGGAGCGTTAAGCGTCCCAACATTCTAGTAAAACTATATTTTCATATAAAACAGACATTAAATTGCTATTAAGTGTTAAAGATTATTTTGAGTTCCATTTCTTATTTTAAAAAAATATCATAGATACTTATCCTAGTCAAAAAACAATCTTTAACTGGGACAATAATTTCGTGTTGAGAAATTCCACACAGATTTGAAACTGAACAGGACATGGATGTTAAAAGTCAGTCACTAAGTTAGCTATAGACATAATTCAGTCAAGCCATGCAGCATCATCCTTGTCTAATAAATGGCAAAGATACAATGGGTGCGTTTGCAGGTAACATTAGTTCATAACAGTCATATTCCACTGCTGTCTAAAACAGATGATATTCATTTTTCTTTCATTTGCTTTCACCTTGAACAGAATTGTAAATTCGTCCCATTGTCGGTCAAACCCACAACAAGTTTTAAGGCAGAATCAGATCCAAAGTCCACCACCTTAACTACTCAGCCATCGGGCCTCCATGCAAGGTCAAGGTTGAGTAAATCTAAATTGTCACTCAGACGGTGAAATTAACAGCCGTGAGAAATAAGCTTTGTGAAAAATCAAAATATCGTTTTAATTATAGCTATCATTATTTGATCATCAAAGCCCCAAATGGAAGAAGAGAAAGAGATAAAAACCTGATCACAGTGGGTTCCCACCACAAAGATGGGAGTTTTAGGTGCATGACTGGCAACAGAACTCAACCAAAACTCCAAGCCGGCATGTTCAAAACCTTGTCTTGTTGACCATAGCAAAAGATACACAGCTCTCTTGGACAGGAAGAACTGAAACATTAGACAATAATCAATAATGCATTTAAAAACAGAAGCAGAAAATGTTTGACAAAGAGTTACAGTAAGTGCTAAGTTTTTGAGGTATCTGAGCTGTTGATGCATGTGTGTGGTTTTCTTAAATTCTTTTCTGTTTGAGCAGGTGCTTAAAACCTGCAATCTACAAAGTATGAATTTTAAATGAAAGTTTTATCAGCATGAAAATGTTACTATTACAACATCTTCCTTTTAGATTACATACCCAACAGCTCTGGATTTACATTTTTTGCCAAGGAACTCATCTTTTTGCATCTAAAAATGTGTCAGGCTTTAAAAACACAGGTGTAAGTAAGTACTAGTATGTTACAATATCTTTACAATGCTAGCTATCTATTCAAATTGACTTAATTGTAAGAAATACTCAAGGTAGACAAACCTGATGTGTGTTGTAGTAGAGTGTCTGACCAGCAAAGTCCCAGGTGTTATAAGTGACCTCTGTATCATCCTTGGTCTTGACCGTCCAGGGCTGGATCTCTATTCCATCTGTAATGTCCCCGGCACTGGTGCCTTCTGTCTTCTTGTTACTACTCATCAGGGCACGTAGTAGACTGAGAAACAAAAGACGTCATAGAATTGAATTCAGAATGAGGCACTCATTTTTGTTACAGATGTTATCTTCTTTTTCTCAATATAAAAAGAATAGAGATAACCCCAATCTGTGTGTTAACGACTGTGTTAACGACACAGTGCCTTAATTTTTTTAAATGTGCTTAGCTGTCAGCCAGTCAATCAGTCAATATCATATTGGTACCTCGTAAAGCGTTTATATTCTTGTACAATCTGATCTCATGTATTTGTCGTTCTTTGCTTGGTTGCTTTAGAATGGGTGAATATGATGATAAAATAGCAGTAAGAAGAAGAATTTAAACCAACAACCAGGAATAAAGGGAGCCTAAATAGATCAAACATTAGCTCTAATAGATCCAAACAAGGCCAAAACAAAACAATGCATTGTTTTTCATAGTAATGTTTTGCCAAAATAATGCGGTATGTGTTGCTCATAATATCAACAAATTATACTTCTTCCTAGTATATTCAATACTGGTTTCATTTTTTTATTTGCCAAGGGATGTTGCCCTACATTATTTACTTCAAGACGTTTCTTAGCTTGGGTGCTTAACAGAGCAAATTTGTGTTTTCATATTTGCGTCTACGTCATTAGAGGTTGAAACTATGCTTTATTTCAAATCATTTTAACCGCACACTCTCATTACAAAAATAGTCAAATGTGACAAAAGAAACAATCTGTTCATTTTTTAACTAAATATCTAATCTAAAATCAGAATTGATAATTAGAAATCAAGCAAAAATTTAATTTAATCATAAATTTCATAAATAAAAATCACTATTTCAGTATTAAAAACTTGAGCAAGTTTTTCATATATTCACAGTTTACATCATACTATTTCAGGGCTCACAGGTACCAAACTTGCTAGTAAAATAGGTCATAAAAATATAATACTGAGGAAAGTCCTGCTATCTGAATTATTTCATATGCTACCTGGTCTTTCCCGCTCCACCGAGACCAACAAACATGAGCTTAGTACGTCTGCACTCAGTGAAGCCTCCAGCGAGACGTTTCAGGTAAGCCTTAATTGACATGAACCCCCTACTGACCACTTCATGGGGCGGGGTGCGTAGAGATGGGTTGCTAACTAGCCTCATTGCTGGGGAGACAACAAAGAAAAATATATCTATAATTGTAGGATAACATGTTAAGATCATTTAATTTTTGTCTCCGGTGTTGCAGGTCTGATATAGTTCTTTTTTTTTTACAAAGACTATGAGGTGTTGCACATTCAATAATGAATACAATGTAAAGCTGAAATAAGTTTTTTTTTAAATTCACTTTTCTTTCACATTTTTAAAATTTGATGTCATTATGATAATTGGTTTGGTAATAGTGATTTTATCAAAATTATATCTTTCAAAATTATAATAGTTATTTCCCCTTGATGAGGAACCGAGAGACTCTTGAGTGAGATGGGGTTAAACTGAGTGTGACCATTTTAACCATAACATGAAGGTTATGAATCAGGACTATGAAAAGTTCATTTTCTTAAAAAATGTTGGTCCTTGTTCTTTTATAAATAAACAGAAGTCTATCAAAAAATGTTCACATGCACTTTAAATAAATTACTCCTATTGGGGCTTTCAGCAAGAATTTATTAGTTTGCTCTTCTGCGCTTGAACATGGCCACTTCCTGTTAGGACACTTGAACATGGCCACTTCATGTTAGGACACTTGAACATGGCCACTTCATGTTAGGACATGTGAGTATCAGATGCAAACCAAAGAAAAGCGTGAATTTTTGGGCAGCTGTTCTTAGTGTCAGTATCTATAAACCTTAATCAGTACTCACATCAGTACTCACTAGTATAAAACTGGCATAATTAGATGTTTCAAATGAGGGTAATCTCCCCTTTGATTCTGAAAGCCCTATTGTGGAGATAAAAAAGCAGGCTTAGTTAAGCCCATTAATTTTTATAAAAGATATCAAGATTATCAATGATGTTCATACATTTCAGACTGGGCAGATGTCCCAGAGATCCTGGCAAACTCTCTAACAGCGGGTTGTTGGAAATGCTGAGCTGCTGTAAGTTCTGTAGCCGACACAAGTGAACTGGTACAGACGTAATGGCCTGGAAGTCCATATGGAGGACCTCAAGACTGGACAACAGGAAGATGACCGGTGGGATACCTCCATATTTGGTGTCATCTGAAAGCAGTCAGAAAATACATATATTTAAAACTATACAAACGTATAGAGTAATGAATACTTGATATCTTTCTTATAGCCCCTTAGTATCTGTAGATTAATGGTAAGATGATAAGACTTATGAATACTTGATATCTTTCTTATAGCCCTTTAGAATCTGTAGATTAATGGTAAGATGATAAGAGTTATAAATACTTGATATCTTTCTTATAGCCCCTTAGAATCTGTAGATTAATGGTAAGATGATAAGAGTTATAAATACTTGATATCTTTCTTATAGCCCCTTAATATCTGTAGATTAATGGTAAGATGATAAGAGTTATAAATACTTGATATCTTTCTTATAGCCCCTTAGAATCTGTAGATTAATGGTAAGATGATAAGAGTTATAAATACTTGATATCTTTCTTATAGCCCCTTAATATCTGTAGATTAATGGTAAGATGATAAGAGTTATAAATACTTGATATCTTTCTTATAGCCCCTTAGAATCTGTAGAT
>JAUUEB010477946.1:0-11259 GCA_032362205.1 Clione limacina | reverse complement strand
GGGTTGAAATACAAAATCGTACGCAATTTGAAGTCAATCAGTTGTATCTTTCTTGAGTTATCGCGTTAACAGACACAACGAACGAAAATATACCCCGAGTCACAAATTGTGATCGGGGAAAAAAACACTAGAGGAAATCACTCAGAAATGTTAGTATCATCAAATTTTTTAAACTAATCGATCTAATATAAGATGCCCTGATTGTCATGGTACTCTCATTAAAAAAATTTTAAATTTTAATCTACAAAAATGTCAAAAAATACCGAAGTGACAGATCCTAAGCATCTTGACATGATCCACTAATCTCAACCACAATCATAAATTTTCCCCTTACTCATCTTATTTAAATAAGCTTCTCAATACAATTCCTTTTTATCAAATTTTAAGTTGTAAAGGCAATTACAGCAAAAAGTATATCATATGAAGTCTATACAGCAAAAAGTATGTCTCCATGGAAGTCTTGTCAAAATCTCACCTTTAGCAGCAGCACCTTCTGAGTAATCCCCTGTAGGTGCTACTCCTTCCACTGTCTGTTTGTACAATGTCATAACACGGGTCACTGAATCATTGGCTTGGAGGATTTCATCTGTGAATCAAATCAAGAAAATAATAGAAACATATTAATAAATAATGAACATGCATGGCAAATACAGGTAGAAAAAGTCTAAACTATTTATGTCTATGGATAAGTTTTATCAGTCTAAACAAAATGTGTACGTACCAAAATTATAAAAAGTAAAGGTGTAAACATTTTCGCCCTTCGCAACACATATAAAAGACAGACCAAAATTGTATTTTAAAAATATATACTAACTTATGTATTTATATTTATGCCCTTTACTCAGCATCAAGGCCATTAATCTAAAAGACAATCATCAACATAGACGTTATGAGTTACTTTACACAGAGCCAAAAAATGTGTCCACTTGACAAGGATAATCTTGACACAGGATGAATTCAGTGCATCTCCTGGGAGTCTGGATCATCCGCACTAATGTCAGGTATACTAATCATCATTCTACTTAGATAACCAAAGACACACAGCTTATACTAGCTGGTAAACAGATAAGTCATGTGTCAAGACTAAACAACTTGAACATTTTAAGATGAAAAGTTAAAATATGAAATCAGAGCTTTACTTATTCCTTCATTGTCATTCTCCTCAGTGTCACTTGCAAGTCTGAATAAATTTGGCCTCTGCTTTTCTAAGTTTTCAAAGAGTTCCTGAAATAAACAAAAACTGTGTAATAATAACATTGATAAAAAGAACTTATCAATAATCTATAACAATATACACTGAATTGTATGTATGCTTGCTTGCATGACGATTTTGTCAAAAGTCCCTTGGTGGATTTAGCTGTTGTATGAACATAGGATTGCAAACATACCAAAGTAGTATTTCAAACAATAAAATTCACGAAAATGCAACTATTTGAGATTTTGTGAATTTATTTCGTTTTTCACTATATTCCTGAGTTGAATATTCGCCATCTTACTGAATAAGGGGACGTCAAGGAAAGCACTTATAAAGAACTTGTAAACGGAAAATTCGCAAAAGTGCATTCATATACAGTGTACATTCTTGGTCCTGGATAGAAAAGTATTCTAAGTGTGGCTGAAATATGGACTAAGAACATTTGTGTTTACTTCTTTTGGTAGAAAGCAGGGGCAAATGTTGGATCTTTGATTGGGAAAGAGACATATAGAGGGCGAAACAAAAATACCAATGTTTTATAGGTTGATTTGCCTGAGCTTTTAACATGTAATAACTTACATACCAAAGGGGTACTTCAAATGCTTTGTGTAATTTGATACATTTAAGGATTTTAAAGAAGTCGCAGCTAATTGCGGTTAAGTTAAGTATCTAGGCTTTACTAATGGGTGATGGAGTTTGGCGCGAAGTGCCACTAACAAGGGCGCATGATTTTTACCAAGGGTGCCCTTTTTAATACTCTTTATGCATTGGAACCATTAGAGAGGAATTGGTCTTTGGATACTTTATTCTCCTTCATTTTCTGTCTTAGGAAATCATGTAACACTGTAGCGACTTTGTCGCTAGTGTTTTAATATACATGTATTTCTTAGTAATCATTAATATCCAATGTTACTAAAAAAAATATGCACAGTTTGTGTCTGTTTCTAGATATTAACCCCTTCACTGCCGGGGTATATTTCAGCTATATGCCGGGGGTAAATCATTGAAAATGAGGGCTGTTACATTAAGTCTGAGAAATTCTCGGGTATAGGCGTATAGCCAAACATTTAGGCCCAAGAAATTCTCGGGTATAGGCGTATAGCGAAACATTTAGGCCTGAGAAATTATCGGGCGCGGCAGTGAAGGGGTTAAACTAACAAATGTTCATACTGTTTTGAAGTTATCTTTTCACTATTTGAATAAAGACAATCTCTCTGAAGCACCCTAGTAACACCACACCACTTCTTTACAGGGCTTTGGTTCACAGAAAATTACTATCACTCATAGACGCTGATAGGAATCAAATGCCATAACTTAGCATGACAGTTAGATACAACGTCTTTTCAACCTTCAAGCTCCTAGCATTGCATGATTTATTGCTTTTTTCTATTAGCTTAATATGTATGATGTATTACCTGGATTAGCCAATTATTTTTATATTATTAAGAATAGGAAGGCATGGTCATATGTGGCAAAGTGTAACTTCACGGTTTCATTACAATGCCCATTTTTAATACTTACTACAACATGTCATCGAATATGAAGTGATCAGTCTTTTTCAAAGCAGAAAAACATAATTTATACATATGACAAAAAAGGCAGCACACTTCATGGACTTCATTAACTATAATTCAAAGTGCCACCAGTCATTCCAACCTAAGAAACCGTA
Source organism: Clione limacina (assembly GCA_032362205.1). Taxonomy (NCBI): domain Eukaryota; kingdom Metazoa; phylum Mollusca; class Gastropoda; order Pteropoda; family Clionidae; genus Clione; species Clione limacina. The sequence continues at coordinate 8,395 of JAUUEB010477946.1, read as the reverse complement.
TTTTGTAATTGAATAAGTGAATAATAACAAAAGGTTGTTTCTAATTCGCAAAACCTTACCTTCATCATTTCTTTTTCCTCCTTTGAAGACGTAGCAGCAGAAAAGTTACTAATCATCTCTGACAAGAGCATCACTTGATTATTTACAGACTCAAGTTCATTAATCCTTCTTGATCTTTTCTCTGATTTTTCCATGTCCTGCAATAAATATTTTCAAAAAATCTCATCAAGACTGTTCTGGAACTCTTCTAAGCAATGATAAAGACTATTCAGTCATTTCATTGAACATTTGTGGTTGAATACAATAAATATGTTAAAATCAAAGAAATCTAGAGGGTTATTTTCAATATCAGTCAGGTATGATTAAAGTAAAATAGTGTATAGACGGATGGGATTAAATTTATTTTTCATTCAGGCTTAACTGTTCTCATCATATGTCATGTTGACTTAAAAGACTGAGTTGGTTTTTATTGTAAGAATATTGGACTTAATGTTTAAAAGAGTTTGACTTAATCCAGGACTTACTTTGCGGATACAAATATATTACACAAACCCAAAAGATCAAATAGTCAGTGAACATTTCCTGGCTGAGTTTCAATACCAAAACTGATAACAATTAATTAATATCGATGGAGTTTTAACAAGATTGATATTCATATATTGTTATCAAACAAGTGTGTCATAAATGTGGTAAAGCAACTCAGCCAGGAAGTATTCATTCTATTCTAAACAGCTTTTTTCAGTAACATTTTTGTGATTTGCCAAAAAAACAATTACATTAAAGAATTAATAAGAAAACTGACAAAGACAACAGTAGGACCATTGCTATTTATATTTTGAATCATATAATGAGTATTGAACATGCAATGGGTTTAAATTATTTAAAAGAAAAGGGCATAGACACAGTTTATGGTAAAGCTGTTGTGGTGCCAACAACAATAAACTTATTTACAAATTCAAATGATTCAGAGTTAAATTGAGTATGTCTAATAGATTTATCAATGTATTTCAACCCTGTAAAGGTATTTATAAATGTAACGACCATTTAATAATGGTCACAATTTCAAGAGTGGAATTGAAGGGTGCTAGTAAATTCAAGTGTTTGCATATGTCTATGTAGAAATTCTGTGGATTTGTGTGACGTAGTTAAAAGCAGAAAAGGAAACATGCACTGTCATCTCGCGCTCAGCATAATGGCAAGATAAATTCTAGCGTTTTTCTTTTACGTTTTCAAAACCATTGCTGGATTTTAAATAGCCTGTAGCTTATTATTTGACAACATCATAAAAATCTTATTGACAAATTCAAACGATTCAAAGTTAAATTCAGTACTCTGGTCTTCCCAATAAACGCGACATTACTTTTATTTTTTGGGCTGCTTGTTTCCTACCCATGATGCTTATGCCACTTTAATGAATTCTTGAGCTTTTTTAGCATGGCAAACAAGCTGCTAGGAAACTTGGAAATTTGACTGACTAACGTTGACAAGATTCTTATGAGAATCATACGATCCTTGGTTTGCCGCTATGCATTCACCTTCACAGTTGCTGTGCCTCACCGATCTAATGTGATCTGTTTACACGCTCAATTGTAGTTTTTAATCAACTGTTTTTACTGCAACTCTTTTTGGTTGGATAGTTAAGTTCATAAACTTCTTTTTCAAAGTGAAAATAGTAAAATCGATTCAGATAGTAGTTTAAGAGCAACATTGCATTACATCAAGAAGAGACAGAATGATTATTCTGTAATCAAAAGTGAGTTAAAAATAGACAATTACTGAAGATGGAAGAAATGAAAGTGGCATTGATAATAACAAAAAAAGTAAATGATGAAGATTTTGTTCTTGAAGACTTGAAATAGGTGCTGAGAAGCAACGGAATGATTATTCTGAGTTAAAAATATACAATTACTGAAGATTGAAGAAGTGAAAGTGACGTTGATGATTGATGATAACAAAAAGGTAAATGATAAAGATTTTTCTTGATTCAAGACCTGAAGAGGTGATGAGAAGAGGATTGCAACAATGACACTGTATCAGGTGTTACTTTAGAGAACTGGGTTAAGGGTGCTAGAGTGCTATGGGTAATGCTTGTTCTGGTATAGTGCAGATGACTGGGGTGATGAATTGAAATATAAATGAGAATACTTAGAATCTATGTGAATAAATCTTTTTAGAAATTCATACCGGTGAAGTTGGGGTTAGCCAGCCATTGCTCTTATTTGAGGCACCGCTCTTAATAGCATTTTTTACTTTTTTCTGGGCATCGCTCATATTTGACTCATCGCTCTTATTGGGAAGACGGGAGTATATGTAATAGATTTATAATCTTATTTCAACTCATAATAGGCATTAACAAATGTAATGACTTGTTTAATAGTGATAACAATTTCAAGAGGGCAATTAAAGCATGCTTGTAAATTGTAGTGTTTGAATGGCTATGCATGTCTATGCAGAAATCCTCTGAAATATGCACTGTCATCTTGTTTTCAGTATGATGGCAAGATTAATGCTTGCAGTTTCTTTTATGTCTTCAAACCGTTGCTGTTTATCATTATTTTTCAATTTTACATTATATTTTTGGTTTATCCACACTATATGCAAACACTGACTCATGCATTTACAAAATCTCAAATAATGTATCAAAATGTGCACATTTAAATATACATGGTGCTATGCTAGACAGATGCCTAAACCAATATATATTGGTTTTGTCAGAGTACAGTAAGTGAAGTTGATGCTTTGGTTTGAGAATATATTGCTTCTGGTGGAGCAAGCCTAAATATATTGCTTTTGTCAGAGTAAGGAATGTTTATATTGGTTTTGAAATTAAACATATTCAAATTAACTGAAAAATTATGAGATATTGTACAAAAATTTGTCAAATGTTGCAGATTGATGTTGAATAATCAACAACAAAATTGTTCCTGTCAAAAAAACATTGGTTTTGTCAGAACATGACATGATGATGGTAGATTTGCTTGTCCTGTTGAAAATCTCCTCAGGGAATCATTTAGATTTTTCTGTAACCAAACTCTCAACTTAGCAGTATGAATGGATACCTAGACTGTAAATAGCGACATGGAAAGGGACTAGTTAACATATATAGCACTATGTTGTTGGCTCAGGAAAAATTGGTTTACTAACTGGATCTTGCATGGGAATAAAATCTTAACCTAGTTACTTTGTGCACAACTTTGATAGCCACAGTAGCAAAAACTTACCTCTTTAACCATATTCTTAATGAGTCTATTCGCAGCTTGCAAGTCTTCTGGATTTTTGCTTTTCAAAAGGCGTTCTAGAGTCTGGAGTGAATAAAAATGGATAATTATAATTAATTAATAAAGATACAGTTGCTGGATAATAACCGACTACCTCTGTATTATGAAGCATGTAACTTAAAATGTAACCCTAGCACTGAAAAACAAATGCCTTCTAATATTTTCCTCTCAAACAGATACCAGACCTGTGAATGGTTTTTACAAAAATTTGTTCAGGGTAAAATAATTATTTATAAGTAAATAGATCCTTTTAAAAACAAATTTCATAACATCTTGCAATAATAACATAAATGGTACAATGCTGGCAACATATTAACAAGTCTGAGATACCTTTAATGCAGTTTAATAGACTGAATCACAATAAATATAAACATACACTCTCATATGTTTCATGGATCTAAGCACAGAAAAAGAAAAGATCTAGATGACATGATTTACCTTTGCTTTTTCATCATCTTCGAAGTCTGCTTTCCTAGATTTTGGTGGTGGGTAAGGAGTGAAAATCTGGAATAAAAATGTAAGAATGTCTTTGATCAGCAGAATAACTACATTTGTTTTAAAAGTTACAAACATTTACGATAAAAAGCTGAATTGATCTGTGTCCGTCAAGCTGTGCTTGTGAACAAGTTGGCATTTGCATTGACCTCTAGTTTTTTATTGTGTTCATTGCTTATTGATTGCAATATCTCACAAAACACACTTATATAAAAAATTAAATAAAACACAATTGTTTTGAGATCAACTGATTAAACAGACGGATGTGAAGGTAAGCACTAGAATTGAGGCTTCATTTGTAACTTTTGAAATGAACATTAGTTTGACAACACAATCATATTAGACACAAAATTGATTCCTTTTCACCAGGTGTTTTTACAATGCAGTATCCAAGTTATTAATTTAAGAATGCTATATGTTTACAATTGAAGTAAAAAAAAAAAAATTCTTAAACCTATTTATTATGTGCAACCTTTTATGACACAAAGACTAATATTCATTACAAGAATTTTCTTTTTAATTCAAAAGATCTAAAACTTATTGTTTCAAATTCAATCTGACTATCTCATTTCACTTCTTCTTCCAAATAATCAGTTCACCAAGACTTGAGTAGTTACACTGATTCTGATATTAAAAGGAGACTTGGTTAGACCCATTGAGTTAAAAAATTTGATATAATAAAAGCAAAAAGAGGGTTAAAAGTGGGTGTCACTAGTGTGGTAAAAACATGTAACTTGATTGCCATCAGTGCTTCCAATGAGGATTTGTAAAAGTGAAGGATTTTTTTAAAACAATGCGGGGATCAAGGGGGCAGCATAGGCAGGGTCGAGGGACAGCGTCCTCGTGGGAGTTCGTGGGGCAAAGCCCCCGAGAAAAATTGCAATTTTGACATAGAACAGACCCAAAAATTAGACATTCAGAGCTATATCAGGCCATAATGAAGAATTAAAAAAAAGACTAATCTTGCCAGAGTGACTGGATCAACTTTCTTAATGGAGGTTTCTCGGGGTCCATCCCCTAGACAGACTGTCTGCCAGGACTAATGAGCTCTGTCTACCCAGAAGAAAGCATTACTGCTTCCTCTTCTCAGGCATCAGACTCTTTCAAAAAGGCCCTTTCCAAAAAATACTTCAAAAGAGGGCACATAGTGCCTGAACCAAGGGTTATTGAGAAAACAAATAAATTAAAGGTATATTCACCATCATTTTACTAGAGAATGGGCAACAATAGCATGCATCATATAAAAGATGACTGATGTCAATGACCATGCCTGCAGATTTGTTTTGGTTGGAGCAAGCCAAATTCAAATGGAGTTTGCTTTTTTGGCAAAATTCGACGTATGTTGCATATAATATTTCATGTCGTAATAATAAAAGATTAAAAGTGGAGTTTGCTTTTTTTATTTGGAGCATGCGAGGCTTGTGTCTTTCTGCGGGTATGCTTTATTGGGCCTGTATTGTAGGATACTTTTCTTATGTCATAGCAATATATATATAGCGCTTAAATGACCTCTTTGAGTCTAAAGCGCTGTATACATAAATAAATAAATACTTCATGACGATTTTATTACAATTTGCCTTTTTCATGCTGTCATTTAGTTTGTACATTCGAGAGAGAATCCTCTATTAATTTAGAACTAATGTGACATCTTTTTCTTGTTTGAATTTTTCAGGTTTATAGTGCCCAAGAAGTTTGTGATAATTCCCTGTCTTTGGTGAAAAGTACGCACTGTGCTGCAATATTAGGTATGTATCTATGGCTATTTTTATGAAGAAAAGTAAATAATATTTTGATTGTTCTCTGTCAGTTTTGCTCTCAGCTATTTCAATATACTATTGTACACTATTCATTAAAGATATTAGGTTTCTTGATTGTGTATGTATTTGTTTTCCAATGTCAACTTTATTTGCTGGACATTTTTTGTGTGTAATTAATTTTGGCATCTTTAAATTTCAGATTCCTCAAGAATTGTTTGTGGCACGGAAGATGGTCTTTTTGTTGTAGACTTAGCCAAAGATCGTAAGTGAAAATCCAGAATTCTCCATTTCCAATGATCAGCAGATAAAGCTTAATCCTTATTAACAAAAGGTTCAAGTGAACAAAACATACAATAACTTAGAAACGGTCAAACCATTTCCTTTGAACAAATAATGTAACTTTCAACTTAAATTTAAGCAGAGCATGAATAGAGATCACTTCCAGATGGAGTCTATGGTCCAAACCTTGCTATAGGAGGCAACATTTTGTACTTGAGAATTTTATTTAGAAAAAATGTCCACAATCTTTAGGAGGAGCCCTCATTTTTTACTTGCCAAGCCCTCACCACTTAATGTTTTTTTAATTTAAATGTAGCCCTCTTCAGATGGAACTTAGAAAACAGACTGTATCTGAAACTTTTGATTTTTTTAGCAACAATATTTTGAAATATAATCTTGGCTTGTGAATCGGCTATTAATTGTTACCCCTTCTTTTTTCTCAGACTGTGTAAGGATAGGAGATCGAGGTGAGAGAAAGCAAGTCTATCAAATAGAGTTGGTGCTAGAGTTACAACTGGGATTGATAGTCTACATCAGTGGTAAGTTGTCATAAACTATGCTTTGATTAAACAAGCAGAGTCATTTATACGATTTTAATTTCTCTTTCAACAAATGTAATTGTCACTTCTATTTCTGATTTTTTTTTTAATGTTTGCCTTTATTGATAAAATAGCCTTTTATCTGAAGTCACATTAAAAAAATGTATCTGCATGTAAAGAATATAGAGATAAATGTGGAAGTGCTTGTTAAGAGGTTAGTTTGTTTTTCTGTCTGAATTAGTTAATAAGTGTCAAATTATTATATATTGAAAATAATTAATTAATTGACAAATGATTGATGCTTATGTGTGTGTTTTTGCGATCTTGCACCGAGGGAGGCTTTGAAAATGGCTAAAACACACCGAAGGAAGAGAGTTCTCCTCCAGGATCCAGAAGAAAGCAGTCATGCCCTTGCCGTTCCCAATTTTTTGCGAGGGGTGATTTTGGGTCTGTGTCATAGATCCAGGACTGCAGCGCAAAAGGGTTTTCTGTCGACCCAGGATAACTTTTTTACCTCGTGAAAATATATTGTTCATGAATTCTTCAGGGGCAAAGATCATTTTTTACCTTTGATATCTACTGCTCTTCAACTTGTGATTATGCCAATTGTTTTAAATCTCCAAGCTTTTTCAATCAAAGTTTGTCTTTAAGTAGATTTCCATTCTTGTGCATGGGTTCTTCTTTTTGCAACAGCTTTTTAACTTATGTGTTTAGCTTCTGTCAAAAAGGGTTTCCCCTTAAGACCTTTTTTAATCCCAGGTCTATGTGGAATTTTGTATGGGATCACACACATGAATACACTATATAGTTTACTTTCTTTTCTTTGTCATCAGGTAAACAGAGACACATAAAACTGCTTCATCAGTCTGCTCTTGACGGACATGACACAGATCCTCTGAAGATCAACGAAACCAAAGGCTGCAGTACATTCTGCCATGGAGTGATCCGTCAACCTCAGACTGGCAACTGTTGTGTTTTATGTGTGGCAATCAAAAGAACAGTTCAGGTGTACGAAGTCAATAAGACAAGACAACGATATCGAAAGATGAAAGATATTCAGGTACATTCCTCCAAGCTAGAAAAATGTAAATTGGATGAGTGAAATAAAAACAAGCTAACACAAAAATATTACTCTGTGTAACAAGAATTTACTAATAGTTCTTTCTTTATTTCCCTAATTTGTGTAAGCTCAGGACAATTTAAGCAAATGCTGTATTTTTACTTTATTTTCTGTCAATCTATCTTCCAATATCTATCTTCAATACAATTTTACATTCAGGTTAGTTTTCATTCAATTCTTCCCAGATTTATTAAGTTTTTGAATATCCATATGTTGTCAGTTTTTTCTTTTTCAAAAGTATATTTACCAATGACAATGACCATGTTTGTAATATATGGCGTATGTGATGTTCAGGTTCCTGGTCAGGTAGAGTGTATAGAGATGATGAATGAACGACTTTGTGTTGGATACCCCTCATGTTTTGCAATCTACAGTGTCCAAGGAGATGCAGCTCCAATGAGTGAGTAAACAAGCTTTTTTTATGGTTTGGAATATGTTTAAACCTCTAAAAAAGGTTTAGGCTTTGATCGGACATTTATTTTCTACAATTAAGTGATAGTCCAGTGTTTTTGTTTGTCTACTATCTGCTTTTGAATTTACTGATTTTACGTTGACGACCTTTATGTTTTTTCAGGTACTTTGGTGCTTCCTTTCCATAAATCCATGGCCATAATCCCGACTTAGAAAAGCATGATATATATATTCTGTATTAAAACTACTTGAACGACAGAAAGTTTAGTCGGGCATTTTTGTTTGTTTAAATCTGATTACACCCTTTTAATAAACTTTTTATTTTGAACTGGAATAACTTTAACCAAGTATTCTTGTTAAACCTATAAAAAATCTTAAGTCATATGGTGAAAGGTCTTTTGAATTTTCAGGGCCCATGATTTGGAATACGCTACCAAAAGAGATCCGTGAGCTTGAAAGTCATGATTCTTTTAAGCGCGCCCTAAAACATCACTTGTTCATCAAGGCATATGGTTA
>JAUUEB010477935.1:0-11261 GCA_032362205.1 Clione limacina | reverse complement strand
CCATTTTATGATCTATTTCTTTCCTATCTATGATCGTTCTACATGGTGTTCTTTTTACGGAGAATCTTCCAATTCGTTTTGATAGTTTTTTACGCGGTTTCGCGTTTGTACTTTATCTGAGTACTCATGTTTCTAGTTTCATATGCGGTGAAATCATCAGATTTATCCTAACATGCTCATAAAAGTGCCAACCTGTGCGTTCTTTGTGGCGTTTAGGTTAACCAGATTGCCCCTTATTATCACTCAAAGCGTCAAAAAGAACGACAAGATTGGGATTCTGTTGTAAGAATATCCTAAACACTCCGACATTACTGCGATGATATGAATATCTACGTCGACATCAGATGTCTTAGGTCGCATAGACAAGATGGCTGCTACGTTTTTTATGGTGATAAAACACATCTTACTTAATAGTGTTCTGTTGTCAGAAATAAATTACAACAATAAAAACGCTTCTATAACCAAGAATGCACATTTAAAAATCACGATTCACTTAAAAGTGATCAGTTACAAAACTGTAAGCCTTTATAGATTTATTCACTCACATGATAAAAAGTGACTTGGAGACTAAGCGTCGCTTTTTGGTATCTTTTCATATCTGGTGTAGTAGCGTGTCTCGTTCTTGCAATGCTAATGCTAACCAGGGGATGGATGCTATAAAGTATTGCGTTTAGCTTGGCTGATCTATCATTTGTGCATTTGTTAGTCAGTTAAGTTCTAGGGTTGATGGATATGGCACTTTTGTTTCTGAAAATGAAGAGTTTTTCTTGATTGCGTATTTTGTATTTTGCTGTTGTGTGCTGGTATGGCTGCGCGAATCTTAGTATCACCCATTTTATTTTTGTCTCTTTTTTTTTACTGACAAAATGTATTCAGATGTTCTTGTGGATTGTCGTTTGCGTTCATCTTTCGGAGGTTTTATGTCTATTAAAACTTTCTTTATGAAGATTCCCTGCGTTATCTTTGGTGCTATTTTTTAACCTTGTACACAACAGACTTAACGAGGCAGTTGTTATTTCATGGACACGATTGCTTGCCCCTGTTATTGCATTTTCCCCCTCCTGCTTAACGTCCGTTTTTTATCACTTTCGTGTTGTGTCCCGAAATGATACTGCTCACGATTTAAAAACAATTATATAAAAAGTGTCTTTGTTTAACATGTTTAGGAGTCAGACATTGAATTGGTCATACTAAAAAGACACGTTACAAAAGAGGAATTTCACAGGAACCAGAGGGCTATTTTGGTTAAACCAACAAGAAGCTAGAAAGCAATGCAGGTCAAGGAGGAGATTCCTGGCAGAAAACATGGATCTAAGTTCCCTGTCATGGTCATTGTATGCATATTTAAAAATATAATGTTTGTAAGATGCATAACATCGAATACACCCAGAACCACAGTGGTTAAATCAGTCACGTAGTTCGAAGCTGTCCAAACATCTGTCTCTCGGCAGTTATTCCACTCGGATACCCGTCATATCAAGTTCAATTCTCTTGCTTTATAGCCAGGTGGGTACCGCTCAAGATTTTGGAAATACCGTCTGGCATGGAAGCTGCTGGGTGCCAGAGCGGGTGGTCTTGCATGAATCCCTGAGACCGTAATGTACTCTGGTAACAGCTGATGACGGCATTACAATTTGTATGTGTATGCCTATAGGCCTGAACATTGTTTAAGGATGGTCTAGGACTCTTATGGAAACCTATAGTTAAATTAAAACATTATAAACTGATTGTCGTCTATATTTCTTCAATCCGTAAAACAGATGAATCGCTGTCGGTTATTATTTTGAAACGAACTCATGAAGAATATAGCAGGCAGGGAACATGTTCTTTGTCAGAGAACGCTAGCGCAAAGTTAACCAATACCGCAAATAAATGTACTCTCTTATTCAGTTGAACAGAGACTGAATCCGGAAATGAAACTGCATTTCTCAACGTGACAAGGGACTAACTAACTTATAAACAACATGCCATACTTCAACAAGTCTTATTAATAAGATCAGTTTAGTTTTACTCATGCAGTGTCAAAATCACCTTTCCATATCACTACTATCAGTATTTCACTAACTTAATCAACCCAAAGAGTTTTGACCAGCGCCATTGCATATGTTATCTCTAACAAAAACAATCACCAGGCAGACCTCTCAATGATGTATATGGATACAAGTGGTTAGGTGGTTAATCTGAGAGGTTCTTACGGTAGAATTGTAATGACAATCAGTGAGATATATATTCGATTAATATATAATCATCTGTTACTCCCGCTAAAACACCTACACCTGACATAGTCTTTGATGATGTTTAAACCAAAAAAGCATCCGATAAGAAATCGTGCTTAGTGCAATGTCAATATTACAGAATTGGTTCATATTTATGATACTTTTGATATATCACCTCCACCTGACATAGTCGTTGATCATAATTATACAGTGGAACATCAAAAGGTTCATTCAAAAGTACTCATTCGTTAAATTATGTTTAACACAAAACACGGATTTCTCCTGCAGTGCATATCATTGATATAATCTCTCATAAAAAAGCATAGCCAAATACAACATTATCTAATCACAGTAAGATAAAACACAAAGACATAAAAATGAGCATGAAAAATCACAAACTTTATGTTCAGGGTAACATGCTTATTCATGTGATGATATGGGTTTGAGAAATCAGAAAAGTAATGGCTGATTAAGTTTGAGATTAAACTGAAAGCTCAAAAGAGAAAGTGATTTATTTTCATGTGATTGGCTTGTACGATAGTGTTGGAAGCATTCAGGCGTATGGAAATCATTTTCATTTGAAATTGGCTTTAGGCGTTACATTGTATTTTCCTTCAACGACAAATTGAGTCTAGCTTTTTCTTGAATGTTACTTCATGTTCCACAAGTAAGAAAGAAGAAAACGTTTTAGATCCAGGTGCGCTTTGATTTATTTGAATCTTGATGTGTGAAAATGAAAAAGTCAGTGATCAAATTATGGAGGTGTACAGCAAAATTCAAAAGTTTGTAAACTATATAAAATATATCATAAACTTTCAGCTACACCCAGAATCAATTATTTAATGAACTTTTTGACACAAAATATAATCGTTTGATATCAGTATATTTTCACTATACGTCTGCCAAAGTTAGTTTCCTGAAAAAAGATACAGGGTGTCTTTAAACGATTCTAATGTGTAGGAACGGGCAACTGATAGTTTTCAAACACGTTGAATAATTCAATATTGGTAATATTTGAGTTACTAACATATATGTTAGAGAATGATTGTTCTTTCGAAACTTTCTTCTTCTGCTCAGCTGATTCTTAGAGGTAGTACCGGGTGTTTACAACTTTTAAACTAATACAATTAGAGTTTTTCACTGCCACTTTTTAATATTTGTGATTATAAAATTACAATGAGAGGGAGCGTAACGACCAAATTGACGAATTTTGGAAGCGTTTAGCGACCCGAAATTCTAGTATACTATATTCATCAACGAGATTATATTGGTCATCTAGAACATCGTACAACCAGATCCGCGTTAATCAAATACGCTACAATATTTAAAATTAAGTTATAATGAGTTAACAGCTTCATTTACATTTTTTTTAAATATGATGGGGCTGTTTTAAAGATTTTAAGTCGAAATGATATTATATGTTTAATCTTGTGTTTGTACCTTCTCTTCTGTTATTTTTGTCTTTATCATCCCTTGTTCACACTTTTGTTAGATAGTCAGAATGTGTGTGTATAGATTTCATGGCGACCCATGTGATAATCATCCTGTATTGCGTAATCCATGAGCCTGGTCACCAATCCTTCACTTCGATGGTTTGTTTCTTTTTCTTGTTTGATATAGCACAATATGATGGTGAAAACTAGTGTAGTACTATTTACTATCTTTTCTATCAATGAATCAATTTATAATTCAAGTTAGAATTAGTTTTAATACGCTATCTAGTTAGCCTACACGCCAAAAAGAACTATAGATCAAAATTTGTGTTAGCAAGTGAGGGTACATGTGTTCATAACATTTACTTCACAGCACATGGAGTGGATATGGCATTTTCCATGAATACCGATGAATACAGCCGAACTTTTGGAATCCTGGGTGCATAACTTGATTTGTACATTTCTTTATTCCCGCAATTCCCACCTCATAGGAAAAGAATGAATAGCATAGAGCAATAATAAATACATGCACGCGTATTATCATTGAAACCAGTTGCATACGAGTAGATATAAGTAAGATATCACAGTAACACATTCCATTACATTTTTGTTGCCTATATCTAAGATGATTTTGATTACATAATATGTTCTCATCATTAAATTATTTTCTTAACCTGATAAGTATGTTGCTGCTGATAGACAAGGATTATTAATCATTTATTCATGACATTCGTGATTTCTTTGTATCCCAATAGCATCAAGGCGGAGTTGTTCATGAAACAACAAATGTTGTTTGTAAAACGTGTTATTTTTCGCTATCAGTAATATTGCTTTTTGAAAACAATACTAGGGTTTAATGTCTTCATCATCACACTGTATTTTATATTTGTATTATATATTTTGTTGGTTTAAAAAAATGGGTATATAAATAGTTGTAAGGAATGCACACGGGAAATTGCAATTTTATTTTAAGCTAAAGTAAGATGGAAGGTTGTTTGTGAAGTTAATATATATAAGAGGAGGATGGCGATACATGGATGTTATTGAATCACCAATGATATAATTCTACTTCCTATATTAGTAAAAAAAAAACTACTGATGATAAGTAGAATTGCGCTATTGTGTTGAGGATAACTTCCATATACCTGTTTCATATATAAACTTCGCTAAAAACCTTCATCTCACTTAAGCTTGAATTTGTTGACCAGTTACAGCTAGAGAGGACTACCAAGATTCTCAGAGAACTGTAGTGCAATATGTATTAATCGGTCACTCTTAAAAATAAAGTCACATTTCAAATTGAAACAAACATAGGTTTGAATTTTTTCTCAAGAATAAGTACTTTAAATTATTGGTATATTTCAAACACAAATAATTTCATAGAATTTATCATCTCAACTTAATTGAGTAAGAGAAACCAAAACCCTTGAATCAATCTGTTCAAAAATTGAAACAAGAAGAACAATTTACAATTAAATAAAGGTAAAATAAAACTGTTAACACTTAGTTGTTGAAACTTTATATTGGTTCAACGGTCTGGTGCTTAAGATCCATAAACGTTTTCAAAAAGTAAACAGTCTAAAATAAAGTATCATACTAGCCTTTCTAGAATGTAAGATAAAATATGTTTCTACTTTACTATATCAACATTACAATGACGAACATTAAAAGATTAAACATTAAATTGATTTATCAAAATATGTAAAGAAAAAAAAAAAAGAAATATGAAATATCGCTTGGTTGCCTCATGCTTTTTGTTGCAATATAATATTAACTAATGCCGGTTTACTGTTTTGCTTCCTCTTGGGACTAGCGTTTTAACGCACTTTGTTCACATACATACAGGAGGATCAGATACCCCCTCCATTTATGCCCCCCCAATTCGTGTTATAAATACGGTGTCTGGTGACATCTAACTCAAAAGCTCATAATTATGTTAATTACTTTACGTACTAATTTCACATGAACAATCGTAAAATCTTTATGTTTATCACGGTATACTATTATGTCTGTAAAATAATAAATGATGATCTTTACAACTTTAAATATAATACCATTTAGCAATTGAGCCATTTGCAAAAAATATCCCAATACAAAAAATATAAATTTGAGGGCCATATATTTTTAAATTTTCACAATTATTTCATTAAAGTGTCACCTATGTTAAAAATTTTAAAACAATTCAAAGAGCGCAACTAAGGCCAATGTAGAGGTCCTGTTGAGATTCTACACACCCTGCCGTATCGTTATTTATAAACATTATTACGGGCAATCTTCCCCTATAAAGTCAGTGATGTATTTCATATCAAATATTTGTTTTGAATACTGTCAACGAACAATTTCGTAATTTCGACCAACAAACAAACAAGTCCTGCAAGATTAGGCATAAAATACATTGATATATAGGCTGTTAAAAAAGAAATGTTATTTTATAAACGTAGATAGCTTATGATCAATTTTACAATCTAAGAAAACCTTTTAGACTTTGAGTTTGATTAAAAAAGACTATGACTCACTCAAAATAACCCACAAATGTAAAACAATAGAGCTTTTTTATTCAACTATGAAACATTCATGAAAGGTTTTTTTATTAAGAGATTCGCCTCTTTTGAAAACGAATTGATGCTTATTCAATTTTCAGAGTATTCGATAATTTAATCTTAATTTTCCTAAGTGACCACAGTTTCAGGATCCTATCATAAATCTTTTCTATTTTATTTAGCAAGTCTTTTCATTGCACGAAATGATGGAATAACTGCAATGGCTTTCGTGCATCAGCTCCGTATAGAAACAATCAAACAATGCTATAAGTCATGGTCGGGGCCCAGAAGCGAACCCCCCACTTAGTCATAACTCGACTGTTTAAGCATTGGGATGTACACCACATTTTTGGAGAACAGATGAGTATGTCTTTTTTATTGTAAATATCTGTCACATACCTGTGCATAAAGGTTATTTTTGTTGATATCATGTCGGCATTCTCAAAACTGCGTCACATGGACATAAATTGACTCAATCTTAGCAAAGACGTGGCATACATCACACGTTTGAGTACAGACGAGCATGTCTTCAGAAATGATGGGTTAAACCAGAATATGTTTATTTCTTTTTCCTTTATTATTATTTCTGTCAAATACCTGTGCATAGAATAGGAAATTTTTTCATAAAGTCTATTGCGTCACTTTGACATACCGGACTAGCTTTATTTTAAATGTCCTTTTATTGTTTATTTTTCGATGATACGATGATCTGTAGAGCTCATTTTGACAAATACAAATCGTTTTTTCTGTCATGTCGTTCTTGTGTTATTTCTAATGTATTAATCAAATGCTTTCTAAACTTAAATTACCACATCTGTCTTCAAACAGCGTTTACAGTTCAATAGATTATTTTGAAATATCGACAAACTTCTAACCACGTTTATGTTTCTTTTTGAAATATTGATAACAATTTACAATTTGTATTTCATGTATTATCGTTGAAGGTATTGAGATCAAATCTTTGTCTATAGGATGACACCTGTACAATTGGATCACGTGAGAAATTTTTTAATAAAACACACGGGACTTAAACACGTTACCTTTGATCTTTAACATTGAAGACAAATCATGATTCAAAATGTCTTTGAAGGGAAAGACAGTCTAATGCCAATTTCAAAAGAAAATGATTTGCACACGCCTGAACGTGTCCGACTTTATTGTAAGGCCACTCAAATAAAAAAACGACATTTTCTTTCTATCTTTCAGAAAATCTCAAACATAGCCAGCCATTGCTTTACTGATTTTCAATCACATAATATCGGATGAATGAGCATGACTTGTTTGCCGGAATAGAAAGTAAATTGTGTAGCTGATTCATTCTTATTTCTATTTTGAAAAATAAGTGTGGTGTTCTATTGGTTAAAAGAAGTGATTTTATGAGTTTTGTTACGAAAACATAGCCTGGCGTCTTTAGTGCTTGATTAACCGTTTATAATGAAGTGAATTGCTGTTGTATTTGTATTTATACAAAAATTGACGGAAAATGACAGACAAGCAGAATTGCATTCCAACTGCAATACATACAAACAAAGCAGGACGGCATACAAAAGACACTCTAAACCATTGAACTAACTTAAAAAACTGAAGTAGCAATTTTGAGACAACTCCCCTTTCAGTATCCGCATGCGTAAATGTTTTAAAAGCTTTTGAAACTAACGAATGCCAAAGACTCCCAAAAGTCAAAGTCAAACGTCAAAGAACGCAGAGGTTGTCATTGTTTATGAACAAGTTAGAATAAATGTGATGATATTCACGTATTCTACCGCACATTCTTAGACTTGGAGATATTCATGCATACCATCGTGCTAGTTATATCTTGGGAACATTTTTTTTTTACATTTTTCTTTCTTTCGAAAGTAGGCACAAAAATAGTAACTAAATAAGCAAATAGCAACTAAAATGCTTTAGCGTATTATAGTCGCTAAAATCACTGCCATCCAAAACAATGTCTTTGTGTTTGTTTGTTTGTTTGTTTGTTTGTTTCGTACGTTGGCTATCAACAATAGCAAACTAATTTACACATTAATATTTTTCTTTAAACACTCAATGTACCTCAATGATTTTAATATGTGACAATACATTTTCAATAAAAATGTCAATATTATGGAAACCATTACAAAAACAGTTTATGATTCACGCGACCTGAAAAAGCACTGTGTAAGGGTTTAACATCTTCATGAATTTTAAATTATATCGGTTATGACACTATTTGAACAAATACAATTGCTGTCACATGGATGCTATAAGGGTATGTTAGTCAAACCAGTCTTAGCACGAATTTGGTAAAGCCAGGAGTCCGACAAGACCGCTGCGTTATAACAAATCTCTAAAAGTTTCACACGGTTTTGATTAGAACACTCAACCGTCCGTTAAATTTGTGGCGGATATCGCGGGCTTGATATTATCAGACTTATGACACTGTAGAATATCTAAATGCAAAGTAAATAGTGTCAAATATGATGTTTATACATGTTTAATAACAAGGTCATTAAACGTATAATTAAGTGATTGCACATTTAGCTTATTTAACAGTTAGAATGCATGAACAACTTTTCACCCGTTTTCATGATTCTCTCATATCACAGGAAGTTAACTACAAGACTGTCGACATCAAATCAAATTTAATTGATTGTCCGTTACAATAATTAGCCCCAAAATCATCATGAATCAATTAGGTAAAAATATTTTTTTTAGAACAATTGTATGTTAACTACAAATCAATGTATTCCTCAAATAGGTAATTATATACATATAAATATATAATTGGCTTATCCCTAAAGATCACTTGCTATAAAGAATACTTTTTTGTCCATGATAATTGGTGGTATTTTAGTATCAGTTATAGTGTAACTCAAATTATCATAAACAGCCTAACAGCTGCAACATTCGTGCAATTAGACTTTGGGAAATTACCATGCTTCGTTAGATCCGTTTAGATTTCAAAGCTACAACAATTCTTAAAGCACGCAAGTTTAATTATCAAAGCCTGGTGTGCAGTTTGTTATTTATACCTGTTGAGCTTGGAAATTGACTGGTTAAATCTTTTTAGTTATTGAACATCAAGCTAGACATCACAGAGACATCTCAAATTTTTGAGATCTCGCCAGTTCTTGTCAGACTCCTCAAACTTGTAAATTTATGGCATAACAAATAATTAGGTAACAAGATGTCACACGTTTGTATTGTTATTCTAGTTGCGCTATTCTCTTTGCTGATCATTATCATATTTGTTTTATTTGAAGTAACATAATTATGGTGTCTGGTGTTGCTTTAAAAGTGTTATCTTTGATACACGAATAAAAGTTCGGAATAACAGCGTAGTTCCGGTAGAAATATGTTCTTTCAGCTGACTGTATTCTAGTTGTTGACATACTTTTGTTTTATTTCACATTTAAGTAAAGTTTGTTGAGTATAGAAATAGGCGTTCTGAAAAGTCTACATAAACCTGCCATATTTTTTTTAAACATGGAGTAGTTATATTTGTACACATACAAAAATACAACGTATACAATGTTTAAAGGTAAAAGGAAACTTTGTTAAAAAAAATGTATAGCTTCAGGCGAAGAAGAAAAACCATACAAAAAACGCCAAAATTGTGATCTATCTACGCCAAATATACCATCTTTATATCTAGTTTTTCCTTCCCTTTGCAGTCATTATATATAAGCGCAATGTACTGTATTTAATACAGTTAGCTCACCTTTTGAACCGTTACATTATTAAATTATTACTATTATCTAGGGAAAACCATTTGTTTTGTAGAAGTAACAAACCCTTTATAAGTGTATCAATCAAAGTTCATCATTCAGAATGACATTGTGTTAACTCGGTTCGACGTAGATTTTGATATCATCGCAGAATTGTAAGAGCTTTGAAGGAATTCTTACCAGAGAAACCCACTTGTTTTTCTTTGTTTCACATGTTAACGTTAAAGGTAAAAATGTTCCGATGATAAAGGGAAATCTAGTTAACTTATATGTCATAAAGAAAACTAATATTTTTTTATGGACAAGTTATAGTTAGTGTGATAACATTCACGTATTCTACCGCACGTATGTTTATATGTTAAGATATTCTGTATTTGTACATTCGTATCCCATGCAGTTTTGTTCAACTCAAAGTGAAAAAATGGCGCAGATTTCTTTTTATTTATGAGAAATAATGAATTTTATCGTGTTATCAAATGTTTATCATCGTATCAGACATTGCCACCCATGAAATATGTGCTCATTTTTGATTAGTTTCACTGTTATACATGTCTGAAAGATTAGATATAAATGAAATCACTTAACATAGCTGTTGAGTTGAAAATGATAAAGTTTTAAACATTACATGTCATTATTTGTTCGTACAACTAACATGCATCATCTAACATATGTTTTTTTTGTATAATTTTCTTATCTTAGTTCTATTGATAGACATAAATATATTCTTAATATTCATTTATTTGTATTTACATACTTACACAACGAAGTGGTTTGGTAAGACAGTTTTATAAAAAAAACTTTCAGAGGAAAAGGAAATAGTGTACCACATATTATTATTTTTTATTGGATCATAGTATCGTTTTGATATGTCATCATCTAATGTTTACACCAGTTCTGCTTATTAGTTCATACAATTAAATGTACAATATGTCTGGCTTTATTCACATAGGGTTCCAACGTGTTATCACACATCTGGTAAATAGAGTCACTTTTTGTTAAAGAACCATTTTACATCGATGCTGAATTAACTTGATTGGTTGTCACATTGCTATATTTTAGGCGAGAAAAGTGAAGAAAAACGCTCTATCGCCGTCTAAAGATAAAATTCCTGCTTGGTGCAATTAAAGATTTGATGATTTTTCCATCTTTATATTTGAACTACTTTGTTTTAATTAAAGATAGTTATTACGAAAATTGTTTACAAAAGAGACAAAAGTAAAAGTTGAACTGATAAAATAAAAAGAACGACTGACAATGAACTTCGGAATAGAGTTCACACTTACCAAATAAATTGCACCGTGTGCCCCTACAATATTTAACAGCATTTATAATCATGCGTTCCGTTGAAAACACAATGGGTTTTAT
>JAUUEB010477924.1:0-11261 GCA_032362205.1 Clione limacina | reverse complement strand
TTTTACCATTCTTTCCTATGATTTATGATTGGACCAATTTCGTTGGTAACAAAATGTTCAATATCACTCAATTTTTAGCCACTAACCCTCTACATGACAAGTGCATGTCAAAATTGTTAAAATCCAGTTCTGTTGAAATCTTTAAACATATTTTAAAAACAGCCCAGTGAGCATCACAGCATAAAGCTTGGAATCTCAAATTAAGAATATTTAAAAGTCAACTGCATGAATAAATCAATGTATCACTTACTATCGATCTGCAATTGATCCAACAATGGTACCAACCACCATACTAGAACCAAAGCCAGCAACAAACAAGATGTCAATCTGCTCAGTGGTCATTCCATAACTCTCATACAATGCATAGACATGAGGACCCTGTAGCCAGTCACCAGCTGAGGACGGAGAGAGCATATTTTACCATATCGGAATATTTACACAATAACATATTTTACTATATTGGAACATTTACAGAATTCAACACTGAGCGCATATTGATGCCATGCAGGTAAAGAGACTCTCTCTTTTTTACTGAGGTAAAAACAAGAGCTGTAACATTAATATGTTTACTGACGTATGATCCTTACTCCTTACCCAAGTTTCCATGCTTACTGCACATCAACCATGGAAGTAATTTATCATGTGCAGTCAGAGCTCAGACATTATTGCAAATGACAGAGTAACTTTTAGTAAGTGAAGTTTTATGTTCAGCTGAGATAACTGTGCACACAAAGGAGCAACACTTGTAACTTACTAATTGGGTAGTAATTATAAAAGGAATCTGATGGCGGTGTGCATGGCCTTCTCAAAAGTGAATATTACATGGTAAAAAATTAATTTGCTACATGGTTTATAGTGACATTGGTGCTGTTGGACAAGCATCGATTAGTATATAGTGAATACGAGTTTGATATCGATGAATGAATATCGATATTCAATCATCAATATCAAACGAGTGTGCCATAAATTGGGTATAGAAACTCAGCCAGGAAGTATTAATTTTGTTAATGTTCCACAGACATACACAACCTTTATTATTTAAAGAATAAGCAAACTAACAAACACAAAAGTATGACTATTACTAGTTCTATGAACCATCCACGATGATCCACGTGGAGTATTGCACACACATCGCACGCCTTGTGCCACATCGTTTTCTGTTGTAGAGAAACTAGGTTGTTGCGTGTTGTGAAAATATTAAATTTATCTACCAGTAGTTTTGCCTCTTATCCTCATAGGATGTGAAATAAAGTATTTTATTTACATGTCAGTTTAGCAAACCAGATGTCCATTTTCTGATTTATATTTACAGTACATACATTACTTTCCCAATGATGTGCAATACGCACAGAAACCCAGGCCAGGTAGAGATCAAATGTAAGTAAACATTTTGATGGGAATCAAAACAATTATAAAATTCATTTCACATCTTTTGTGTTGAAAACTACAAACAAACATGAAAAATATTGTCTCATGCAATGCTACTTTCAGTTCATCAAAGCACATAAACTGATAACGCTCATGTAAAATAATTTCTCAACATTGAATTTCAAAAAAGTTTAAAGTACACAGAAACGTTGGTCTTTGACTTTCTAAGGAATTAATGAAACTTGGTGAACCATAAGTGTAATTCATATAAGATTTTAAGAAAAAAAAACTTTTAAGTTTAAAAGGAGTGTTGAGAAGTTTGTAACCATATGACAATTGCTCTTGTAGCCTGAATATCTTTTATGTTATCTTAAAGGCTAGTTAAATAAAGTAACTTACTCATAGCCAGCAGATACACTGTAAGGTACCCTCTTTGGAATGTATAGAAAGCTGGATCGGTTGAGCTTGGCAGAGCTGTTCGTGTCCATATGTACAAAATTGCACATATAACTATAAGAACGTAAAAGCCTCCAAGAAAAATATCCATGATTACTGTTGTAGACTTTTAGTATTCCTCTTTGGAGTTGAAAATATATCACATTAACCTGCAAGATGAAAAATAATAGGAACAATAAAAAACAATTTCTTAAATCACAGATATACTTATGTCATTCTACTTTGTTGGCTCCCTGAGATTTAAATATCTTTCAAAGTACTTTAACCTATATATAGCCTAGTCACCCTGCCTATTTCACCATGCTTAAGAGATTGTGCAATTAATTGCTTGAAGGTAACATTTGTCCAGGATGTTTTAGACAATTTTTTATGAACAATCATTGAAACCAGAGATGGCAACACTGCTTGCGAAGCAAATCTTATCCCAATATCTTCCAACACACTGCTCAAGCAACTTCAAGAACAACCCTGTTTGCATACCTCATTATTAAAAAAAAATACATATAAGCATTTTTATGCCACAAATTATCTTTAGAAACAAACGGATTTTTGGGGATTTCAGAAAAATCTACAAAATGACCAAATCTTGGCCAAATATTAACCGATTTTGAAAAAGTTGGTATCAAATGAAAAGGGAGATGATCTTCTATGCGATAGTGCCATAAATCTATGGACAACAGAAGACTGCTATCTTTAAAAACTCACGAGAACCGAATCCTGGGGTCCCGAAAATCAGCAGATTTTTAGTGGTAGGTGTACTAAAAATGAAATATTTTGGTCAAATATCAACTGATTTTGCTAAAATTGGTCTCAAATGAAAAGAGAGATGTTCCTCTATGCGATGGTGTCATAAGTAGATGTACTAAAATGACCAAATCTTGGTCACATATCAACCGATTTCAAAAAGTTGGTTTCAAATGGAAAGGGAGATGTTCCTCTATGCGATAGTGCCATAAATCTATGGAAAACGGAAGACTGCTATCTTCAAAACTCACGAGAATCGAATCCCGGGTATCTCCGAAAATCAGCAGATTGTTAATGGTAGGTGTACTAAAAAGACCATATTTTGGTTAAATATCAACCGATTTTGCTAAAGTTGGTCTCAAATGAAAGGAGAGATGTTCCTCTATGCGATGGTGTCATTAAATAATGGAAAACGACAGACTTCCGTCTAAAAAAAACATGAAAACGAATTATCGGGGGTTTCAGAAAAATCAGCAGATTTTTAGTGGTAGGTGTACACAATGACCAAATCTTGGTCAAGTATTAACCGACTTTGAAAAAGTTGGTATCAATTGAAAAGGGAGATGTTCCTCTATGCGATAGTGCCATAAATCTATGAAAAACGGAAGACTGCTATCTTCAAAACTCACGAGAATCGAATCCCGGGGGTCTCAGCAGATTTTTAGTGATAGGTGTACTAAAAAAGCCAAATCTTGGTCAAATATTAACTGATTTTGATAAAGTTGGTCTCAAGTGAAAAGAGAGATGTTCCTGTATTCTTATCCGGAAATGGCATATCCCACGAAAATTCTTATCCTGATATATCCTGAGGACTGACACCCATAATAGAAGCACCCTTTAGCTAGGTAAAACTTTAAAATGTGTTGTTATCTTTAACAGCTGTTTACTTGGAAGGTAACTTGGTGGTAAGGGTGCTAAAATGGCACTTTCTTGGTCAAATATCAACTGATTTAAGCGATAGTGCCACAAACTCAACTAAAGTACCTTGTAACCCATTCCGTAAAATCGTTACAAACAGGCTTTTTTCAGAATTCTTCCTGTAATTTTACAAATTACAATTTAGAAAAAAAATTAAAGCTGGAATCACAAAAACGTGAGTTTTTGGCTGAAATTGACAAACTTTGTACAGTCTTCTGCTAAATGGCTACCACTTTGAAATCAATTAAGAATAAGGGACCGTTCACAAATTATGTTATCTTTCTTTGATGATAAGGTTATAATCCAAGATATAACCATATAGTTGGATTATATGAGTCTCCTAACTTTATTTTCAAACTTCGAATTTGAAAATGCCCCTCCCCCTAACTCATCTGTCCCTGGAGAAATCAACATGACCCCCCTAGATTTGTAATTTTTAGCTCCGAAGAACCGCTGCGTTTGCAAAGATGTCTGAAGTCACCATATGAAATGAAGAAGATTCATGAACACCAAAAAGCCATTATTTTGCTCTCCCTATGTTTTTTTTTCAGATTTAGGGAACAAATATCAAGATGAATCTTTGTCCTTTCTTATTATTTCATTTTTTTTTTATCATTTCACATCTGAAAATATGCCATTTTCTACTAAAAAAAAAAACGCAATTTTTTTTCTCACGCCCCTGTAATCTGGACCCCCAACCCCCCCGGATTACGCAATTTGTGAACTGTCCCTAAGAACAAAGTAAAAAAACTTGTAATGTAAAATAATGATATCCACACAATAGAAATTATCTGTATGCAGAATAGTTTGAACAACATCTTATGATTATCGCTTTACATGGAAATACAACAATCTTAAAACTGATAAAATAAATTAAAAGCAAAAATTTGTAAGTGTTTGGTCTTCAGATATTCTTTATTTTATCTTGGAGCTGTTCAACAACAAAAAATCTTTGATCTTGGCTTTACAAAAAAAGACAATGGAAGACACATCGATTCAAGATAACTGTAAGTCAGTATTCACCCTGTGTAAATATTTCTTGGCTTTTTGCATAAACCATAGAAACAGAGAACAATAATTTGATCAAAAAGATAAAGCTTAATAAAACATTTGTATAACATTTGAAATTAGTATTTGGCTCATAATTCATAAGTACAATGTGCAAATATAAGAAAGTTTCATGCAAAACAAAATCTGTATCATAAAAAGAGAATAATAAATCAAAAATTCTGTAGCTTGCATCTCACAGATCTCATTCATCACAAAAGAAATAACAGATAAAGGGCAACAAATCTGAGGGTAAAACAATAATAACATAAACAAAGTTCTTTTCTATAAATCTTGATATCTTCTCAAATACAGCACATTTGAACACAGCCAAGGGTTAGCAGTAACAACAAATTTAATCCTAAGTACAACTTTGTCAGTAGACATGCTGTGAGACAGTATTTCTATAATGACCAGATTATTTTCCTTCAAATATATATCAACAGTAACCTTAGAAGTTTTGGATTTCATTTTAATGGATAACTGACCAATTCATGAACAGTTGGATACTGTTCTTTTACCAGAAAACAACTATGAGCAACTTTATTCAGAAGTTCAATTGCTCTGCCTTGTTAATTCTTTTCACAGTATGTCTGGTTATGGTTCTTTTCTGTTTCATTTCAAAGAAAAATCTCATGTCAGGTAAAAAATCACAGCTATTAAAACATAAAAGTGTGAGGAAAAAGGAATCTCTGATAATTCCAAAATGGTCAATTGACTAGCTCAAAAATAAAATATATTGCCAAAATGTTAATAAGTGGCAGAGATAATTTCACTTGTAAGCATAATGTCATTTTGTATGCATATATATCAATTTGTTCTTTGTAGGTAGTGAGTCATTCCATGGAGGATGTTAGGAAACTAGTAATCTGTCAAAAACTATCTACAACAAAGAATTCACAGCTATGGAACAACCAAAGTATATTCTTTTGAGAATCACAATATCTTTTAACATTAAAATGCACACAAAATGGTTAAATTCTTAAGTAATTTAAAAAGGGAGACAGTCACATTTACCAAGGCATTGTTCTTTTCAAACCGATCAGGAAGACTTGCACAGTAGGAATTAGAGACAAAAATCACAACTAACAAAAAAAATAATATACAGATCTAAATAAAATATTTTCTTTTCAAGTTAGATTATAGATTCTCTCCACTTTACCTTATTAAGTTCTTTCAGATGAAAACATACACCCACAAATTCATGAAAGTACTACAGTAGAAACCTCAAATCAAAATGCTTGGGAAACAAAGAAAGTTTTGATTTAAGCGGATTTCAATTTAGTGTTCAGGATATCGTTAGCCGAATAACTGACACTGCAGCTAAAAATAGATCTACTGTTGGCACACATTGAGATCATGAGCAAATCAGCTGTCAGGTGGTTGATTCAATTTAGAAGACAGATAAACACTGAATTCTGAGATGTTCAGATCAATTTATTCTCATCTTTTTTTCATCCTCTTTAATTTTATTTTGATTAATGCAATTTTCTTCAAGTCCAATTTCTAAATAAGAAATATTTTATCAATTTAAAAAGGGATATCTTAAGGTAGTTAGTTTTTTCGATTTGAGCAAATTCAAAATAAGCAATTTTTTATTTAAGTGGTTTCATGACATGTATAATGATGACGTAGAGGTTAATTAATTTTTGAATCATGAGTTATCAAAGCAAAAGTAAATAAATCTTTTATTAGGTTTTCACGACTTTGAAGCACATTTGCATCACTCTCAGGACAAAATAATACAAATATTTTTCAAAAACAATTCAAAGACAGAGGACATTGATTTTGGTTACTTTCTTTCTAGTACAAAAAGAATATAAAAGGAGAATGCTTATGAAACACAGTATAAAATTGTACAAAAGAGTTAAACATTGTGTCTTACATTCCATTTGAAAACACAACCCTTTGAGAATATTTTTCTTATCGTACAAGCACAAGGTACATACTGTAACAAAAAAAATCATATTACATCAATTGAAAATCAGCTGTAAAAAAATTGTCACAAGCAAGATTCCAGCTCGCTTCTATAAACCTCAATGACAAATAATTTGTAAACAATATATTTGTAATAAATTCATATTCTGTACTAAGTACTAATGCCCTTCAATCTTATTGAACAATTCCAGATCCACAAAACTCAGATCAGTATTACGAAAAACAAGAGTTGTCATGCTGCAAACAATATATTTGTAATAAATTTATATTCTGTACTAAGTACTAATGCCCTTCAATCTTATAGAACAATTCCAGATCCACAAAACTCAGATCAGTATAAACGAAAAACTAGAGTTGTCATGCTGCTCTTACAAGTGTAAAACAGTATAAATCTGAGAATAAAATTTCACACTAAACATTATGCAACCACAGTCAAAATTTAACAATTTTGATTTTCCATTTTAAAGACAGTATTATCAAATGTCAAATCACAATTCATAGAATATTTTCATCTCTAATTCTCTGTAAGGAAAATTGTAATTCTTTTTTGTTTTACACTACAAAATAATTTGTTATGTTTGTATGAAAAAAATAAAGAAAGTTCCTTTCATTCATATCTACAATCAAATTTTTATACAACAAAAACAAAACCCCTTTAATCCACAACACAGTTTCTCCACCTCAGATCATTATGCAAATTGTTAGAATGACATGTACATTAATCATATTCTTTATGGTATGTAAGAACACTTTGGTGTAAACCACTAGCAAAAATGTTCTAAATCCAGATTCTACGAACTTATAGGATTCAAAATATGACCCTTATTGTGTTCAAATCAAAACAAAAATTAAAGTTTAGTTTCATAAGAGTATCAGAATCATCTGCTGAGATGAAGATCTGTAAAGTGGAGTTTGAGAAATGAGAAGTCTTTAAGTATGCGATGAGATGACTATGCTGCACTTGGTCATGATACCGAGGAGATTGGGTTCATTGGTGAGCCCATCTGAGTGATCACCTTATCAAGCCATTGCAGAGGACCATTAAGGTGCAGTTCAATCCAGCATGGAGTAGAAGTGACATCTTGTCTGTGGTATTCAGCGCCCCAGCCCTTAACAAAACTCATTCTAATGATGCACATTTTGCTAAGTTCAAATACAGCCTCGTAGCCATGGTTCACTGACTGGGATAGAAGAGCAGCAAACTCCTGAAAAGAGACAAAAGCAATAAAGTTATTTTTGTATAAACAACAAATAATAACCATTAAAAAGTCACATCAGGTGTTTAACTAACATGAAATCATGACGTAAATCTAATCCAACCCAACCATATTTAAGCATAAAACATATTCAATTTCTCACTCATAGTTGATCACCTTTGCTTGCAAGACTTCACATATTTTCACTAACAGTAGTTTACATACGCAAATTTACAGCACAAGTGTAGAAGTTTAAATCACCTGTTTAAAGGCACAATGCCTCATGATTTGTGTATTTACCAGACCCATTTGCCTCTACTGGTGTCCCCAACAGAGCAAAGGCTACAGGTAAGAAGTTTCAAGTATCTCTTTCCTAGGACTAATCCCACAAGAGTCCCTGATGATTTTTAAAGGATGTGGGGCACTAAATGACCTTGATCAATTGGATCGGGGGAAAACAGATACAGACCAATTATCCTTTTTTTTTTTTAAATATGTGGGCCATGCACTACGCAACACAAAGACAGACCTGATGTCTACTGTCCTGCAGGGAAAAACTGATGCAAAAAGGAAAAGGGGAAGACCACCGACTTCGTACATTGGCAACATCACCGAAGCCAGTAGACTTGGTGTTCATGAGATGACAAGGATCAGCAGAAACAGAAACAGATGGCGTACACTTGTGATGTCAGTTGGAGCTCCTACCGACGCTCGCGGCGATGGAGACAGGTAGCAGGTAGGTAATAAAAAAATTATTACAGCCTTAAATTATGGGAAAATTGGGAATTTGGGAACACGGTTCATAGTGTATAGCAAACCACTGTTAATCCAACAACTCTTCTAGCTGTTAGGTCTTCATTGTCTTATGATAACCCATTTCAAGACTGTACTCCTGACAGTTATTGATAGATATCTGTATGTGCTTGTTGTTTGCCTAAGTCAGCCTCTAATACAAAAAAAACTACCTTCACATTTGAAAATAAAAGGTTTGCATACAGTTCATAATTCATAAAAACTTCTTAAAATTACTGCTTAATCCTAATAAACCTAAAGGCTGATCATCTCAAAATAAGCAAACCTACCTGATTGTTGAAGATTTTGAGACTACAATTTGGTGGTATCTTGCAAACAGTGGTATGATGGAATCCATGGGAGTAGTTACAATTCCTGCTCTGAACAAAGATGCTGCTGTCACTTAAACACTCAGCATAAACCTCTCCACCAACATAGTACAGGTGAACACCTGGGAAATAAAAACATAGAAACATTAAAGATCAAAGTGAAACCTAAAAATATACATTTTCTTTTCTGTCAATGATTTACAGTGAATTTGAATAAATAGATCCAAAGTCCTCTCCATAGGCATAAGTAAACTGTTGGATACTACTTTATTGGGCCTGTATTGTAGTATACTTGTTTGATGCTATAGTAATATATATATAGCGCTTAAATTACCTCTTTGAGTCAACAGCACTGTAAAAACTCATAAAAACTTAAAAGCTAATAGTCAAGTGGTAGCGCTGCAATGTACACTGACTGCCTTTTTAACGATAAACATCATTAAATATTCATCCTACACATTGAAACTTTGCAACCAATAAGAAGAGAGAAGATGATAAACTGTGCCCAATTTTACGTTTCCAAAACATGTAACATGGTAAGTCAATGTGTTTTGAATTTTCAAGGGAAAAAAAGGATTCAATAATTGCAATAGAAGTTTAATTTTTTATGTGCATATTATTATTATATTTAAATGTTTATAAAAATTATATTAAAAAATTTATCTCAAAAGCTAATGATGTTGTGGCTGAGTGAACACACAACCTGTAATAGTTGTGCACTACTTTCCCCTGTTGCTCTTTTCTATTAATAATTACCTTCACTAAGACTTAAAGTGAGGTATCGAGGGAAATGACAGTCATGTTATTTGTATCACTGAACAGTAACAATACTGTTGTTATCTTCGATTCAATTTTGAATTTCATTCATAGGTGTAGACAAGTCTGAGGTTACATATGTCCTGACCATGAGCTGTCAATAACCTTAAGGTTACATATGTCTGGGCCATGAGCTGTCATTAACCTTGAGGTTAAATATGCCCTGATAATGAGCTGTCATAAACCTTGAGGTTACATATGCCCTGACCATAACCTTAAGGTTACATATGTCCTGACCATGAGCTGTCAATAACCCTGGGGTTACATATGTCCTGACCATGAGCTGTCAGTAACCTTGAGTAATCTTTACTCAAAAGTATTTTGTTTTTTTCCATTTGCATGTCAGATTACTCTTCATACCATACTCCA
This sequence comes from Clione limacina, assembly GCA_032362205.1. Lineage (NCBI taxonomy): Eukaryota > Metazoa > Mollusca > Gastropoda > Pteropoda > Clionidae > Clione > Clione limacina. The sequence continues at coordinate 1,288 of JAUUEB010477924.1, read as the reverse complement.
TACGCTCTCAGTTAATACATATACAACTTACTTCCCGGGTCCTTAGTTTTAACCTACTTATAAAAATGAGAAGTCAACCCCAAATGTCTTTATTTCTTTTTTTTTCATTTCATTATTCTTTTAAGTTAATTACATTTGTAGATTATCTTGTTTGTTTTTCATGTTTTTGTTTCATTATATGTGTTTGAAAAAGAAGATTCACTCAAAATTTATTTTCTGTATTTTTTTTTCGTACCAAGGGTGTTTATGTGATCTGTTTTTAACTGAACTTTTCCACAACACTCAATATTCAACCCTATTTTTATCTGTCAAAGACTAGGACATTATCAAAGTACTGAAATATAAAATCAACAAAAACAAGATGATCAAGAAAGCCCTGTGAGTTTAAAAAAATCTAATGAAATTTACAATTTGAATTTTTTAAATTCAATTATAATGATTTTGTGCTGCCCCTACAGGTTAGAATCATCCATTGAAATTTTGGCTGTTTTTACTATATACTACTAGTAAACATTTTGGCCAATAAATCACACATACACATCTCAATTTAAAAAAAACTACACTTCTACTGTAAAATAAACAAAGGTGGACTAAATTCACAGAAATCAATTTTATCATGATAGGAGCTGTCAGGGAGTTTTTCAAAGCAGGATCTGATCACCCACTAATTAAGAGTTTTGTTTCGGTGTAATTCCAGTATTTATAATGGGCGATTCTAACCTACAGAACTAATTTTGATACAAAAGCCACCCTGGATGCCCTTAACCGCTCTTTATTTTTGGCTGAAACTTATTTAGACCAATGGATTCTTAAAACTAAAAGGGTCTTGTAATCTGCTCAATGAGAGCTACAACTTAGGCATAAAAACTTTCTGCTATGGGCTCTCAATATAGGCAGACAGACCCTCTTTAAAACATGCTTTACACACATTTTGTCTAATGATCATCTTCAGAAGAAGTTTGTTTATCTATCCAAACATTTACAAGTCTAACCTCTGCCTATATGTCGTCTTGTGTTCTCAATGGTGGAATTTCTATTGACATTGGAAAGAAGGCCAAGGCAAAACCTGTCTGTGCGTGATGGGTCTGTAAAGCCATCTACAACAATGCTATTGGAAGAAGCTTGGAACTGTTCACCAACACGATTATTCAGCTCATAGTAGACAATGTTACACCAGTGGTTGGGTTCTATATAGTTGACAGGCTGCTTGTCTGTGAAATTTTGAAAGGACACAGTTATTTTTTTTAGAGAAACACATGAAAATGTAGAAAGGTGGAAATAAATAAAA